>CM040185.1:29170896-29415896 GCA_022606455.1 Callitettix versicolor | reverse complement strand
TGTGTAAACGGGTGTAATTTTCGACTAAAATTGGTAATTCCAACAAAAAAAAGGTAATTTCATATTTATAAATCTCGCATCAAGGTGTTGTTCGAACTTCTCTTTTTGCGCCTACGTTACAAATTTCAAATCTCTCTCTGTCATATATTGGGCTGTACAACACACACACACACACACACACACACACACACACACACACACACACACACACACTTTTTTTTTTATTAATATAGATTGTTTTAAACGTGATTTTAGAACGAATTGATATATTGCAAACAGTAAATATAATTAAGTTATTTTATGTTAATTACACTAAAGATGGTTTTGTTGAATACAAAAAATAAAATGATGGCTTAATTATTGTTGTAAAGCAATATTTTTAACGGCTAAACAGTGGCTTTATTTCGTTTATTATTACGTTTTAAGGGGAGCCTAATCCTCAGACATATAAATATAGGAATGTTTGCGTGTAGAGAGAGAGAGAGAGAGAGAGAGAGAGAGAGAGAGAGAGAGAGAGAGAGACAGGCGTCTCCTAGCAACAAGTCACCATCGATTACATGATGGACCCGCGCTCTGTACAACGTCCAATATCTTCGACTTATAGTTTGTAATCTTAACATAATACATCGGCTCTAGCAAATAAACACTTATTCTCGAGTATAACTTAAGAGCTTACACAAAATATGAGTAAATATATAAGCAAACATAAAATTTTGTTTAAATAACAATAAATATTAACACGGACTAAATAAACTAGTAAGATTTTATGTTTATATAAGATTCATCTTATGTTATAAATATTTTTTAAACGTATAATTTTATTGATAATAATTTTATCGGTAATAAATATTGAGACTATGAATAAAATAAAATATACTTAGACGAAGGTTACAATTACAGTGATGAACTTGAAACTAAGAATAAGTAATGAAATTATTTTAAAAACAAACACACTTATTTTTATTCCACTTTCAACAAAGTAATGTGATTTACATTTAGTTTTAATTAACTGACAGCCGAAATATTCTATTAAAAGTCTAAAACGTAAAACTATAAAACGCCTTCAATAATTTTTTCCCGCGAAATAATAATATTTTTAAATAATAATAGGCCTAATATAATAAAAATAATATTTTAAAATATTTATTTCTTGAGCTTTTAACATAAAATTAATTGTGTTTTTGCAGTTGTAAATAAATAAAATTAAATATAAGATATTGTTTTAAGTTTTAACTTGTTACCAACATAGCATGAAATTATTTAAATGAAGATTAAAATATAACTAGGTCACCCCTGTAAGTACTTTACACAGTTAGTGGTCAGTTACATAATATAATAAAGTGGAAATAAGTAAAGATAAATACTTGTCAAAACAAAATATTTTATTATAAAAAATAGTAACAAAATTAATATTATTGTAAATGATATTAACATTATATACAGTATGTTTTTCCGTTTTTAAATTAATTTCACACGATTCTTTAGAAACAATATTAGAGGTCATGACGTGATCACCGTTCACTTTTTGCCCGTATGCATCTTCAACACAAAGATATCTTTAAACTTTCAACTCGTGAAAAAGAACGTATAAAAAAACAAGTTCTGGTAAATACAATCCTGTCCTTTGACGTGTTTGACCCTGTGCTTTGTTGATGGTTATAACAAAAGCATAGTTGGTATGGTGAACTGTTTTCTTACCATTTGGAAAGGCACAGTAGGATCATAAGGTGTAAGGTTAATCCGGGATGTGAGCATAGTTTTATCGGAGTGAATAATTTTAGCAGTGATGATGTACTCGCCTGGGTGAGTTTCCACTAACCTTGTACCATTAATTAATCACCGTTATTATTAAGCTTTCTACTTAACATTATTATTGCATTTTTTTCAAAATCAATTTATGAAGTGGTAAACTAAACCGATTCAAAGAGTTTAAGAATTGTATTGGGTGCAATTGAGCATTGTCGGTTGCTTCATGTTGAACACAATCAGAACTGAAGCAAACCTTTTCTCTCCACGTAACAAATCGGAAATGATACATTCATTAATTTTTGTATAGTCATCGTTTCTTGGGACGTAAAATCACCGTTGATAAAATATTTTTTTCATTGACTCTTATGACACTGAATATAGCGGTAATAATATTATCGGTAATAACAATGTTTTGAATGCTTTATACTACAACACTACAAATAAATGTCAGTTTTACAATAAATGTCAATTTTAAAAATATAAATCCTACATTTAATTATTTACTCAAATATTCATTAATTTAACATTTTCTTTGTACGCCACAAAATTTAAAACAAAATTTTCATTACAAATTTTTCAGTTTTTAAAAATACACAAAATAAAACAACCATAGATAAACCATAAGTTGAGGCCGTATAATAAAAAACCTATATTATTAAAAGG
This sequence comes from Callitettix versicolor, assembly GCA_022606455.1. NCBI lineage: Eukaryota > Metazoa > Arthropoda > Insecta > Hemiptera > Cercopidae > Callitettix > Callitettix versicolor. The sequence continues at coordinate 29,413,484 of CM040185.1, read as the reverse complement.
AGTAAATCTGTATGTATGTTATATAAATATATATAACTGGTTTAATATTATAATTAAAATCATTTTCGTTTCTTTTCGAAGGAAATTATTTAGACCTTAAGTTTTTTTTAGAACCTTATAGGACTCCGTCTTTTTAAAATGTATTTTTTTAACGAAAACATTATTTTTAATATATTTACTTATTTTTCTTCATTAAAAGGAAAATAATCTTCAAAATGGCCTATGAAACATTACTTTTGATAGAGTATTAATACAGTATAAAGGCGATATTTCATACCGACAAAAAAACCTTTGAGAAATGATATATATAGATTCTTTAGAAGTCTTCAAAAGGCGGAAATCTGCAAAGAAACACTTTTAAAATGAAATATTCTTTATAGATTCTAACAAAGATAAAAATGTACTAAAATATCAGAAGACAGTTTGTTTATGGGGATTTGACAAGACGCTAGAAAGCAAAGTCGTGTTCTTATATTTGTGTGCATGTACTAATACTTTTAAATTTAAAGCTTCAAATATAAATAATATTTTTCTTTAGTCGATCGAATTTTCAAAAACTAACAACAATGTTAACGCCACGTAAATAAAAAAAATGATTATGAATATACATATTCGTTATCCCAGCATACTCCATTGATACGGTTTGCAAATGAAGATCATTTATAAAAAAAATAAGTTATTACTCACATTTTATTAAAACTCCTATTTAACTGAAGTAATTATTGTTATAAAACTTATAAACTCTTAAACCAATTTTTTTGTATTTCTTTTTAATAATTAAATCAGCCAGGCAGCTGCGTTCCAAGATTCCTCCTAAACACACAACGCGTTAAAACAACTTATTTTAGGGGTACATTTCTAACGTTACGCTTATATATGTATGTATAGCAAATGTTTACTCCCGTTGTGTAGTGATAATTTCATATTAAATCTGAGCTTAGTAAATCATAATAGAGTATGGGACATGACAAGAAATACATTTTGTTTTTGTTTTGCTCTTGCGTGTACGTACTCTCTTTTCTGGGCAGTGATTGGATCGTCTCACGAAGACACGAAGGAGCAAGCATATATCATACGTATTTTTAGTTATCAATTTACTGCCTTCAAATTTATATTCGTCCGAACAAATAAATATAATATATAATAATATATTATATGGTATATTACATTAAATTATAATATATAAAAATAATATAATAAATTTATATTATTTTTTTGTGTTTTCAAAAATTATTTTTGCTTACTCAAATGCATTTAATCATTTCGTAGCCGGTACAAAATAAAAGCCATTCTGTATTTAAAATAAATTAATCCTAATTATAATTTTGGTGTTCCGAAATGCGCCCGTCGTAAAGTGTTCGCCTTATGTTCCACAGGAGATTATTAAGCTGCTCCTGATTAAAGGACAAAACAACATTTGAGGGGAGCTGGTTTCAAAGTACGTTATTTAAAGACAATGTCCTTTAATTAAGCACAAGTGTGAGACTTATATTGAAACCGGTGTCAATTTAGAAACGGATTATCTTGTCTAGGTTTGTTCTGCACACATTTTTTATTAAGACAGAATAAATTCAAAAAGTGATATTTATTCGACCAAATTTAAAGTAATAATGTGCTAAAAGAAAGCTATCAGGCTACTATAATCGCTCATGCTGTTAACTAAACCTTTAAAAGTTATTCATTTATTTACTAAATGAATTTATATATATATATATAAATTTTTGTTTATAAAACGTTAGGTAGCATTTTATAACTTATTATTTTTGAAGTGAATACTTTGTTTACGACAGATTTTGTGGTGATTAAAAATTCAAATCAAATTGAGAGTAATGTAACGAAAAGTGAAGACTACACGAAACAGCTGGTTATCACAGAGATACCAGTCAGTGAGTTACAATAATACGTATTTATAAAATCAAGCCACTTGACCAGAGATTGAATGTTTAGTTTGAATACTGAAAGGCGAGAAAACGACGATGAAAACTTACACGGTTTTTCGCCGCAAAAAAAACTGAAAGGCGAAAATGGAACAAATATTAAATAAAATAATGGTAGAATTTTAAGTTTAAAATATTAAAATTAATAAAGTAAGTACAATATTATTATTTATAAATTTTGAAAACTTATTTAAGGACAAGCGCCGTATTTAACAATAAGAATAAAACAATGTATAAAACTGTAGCTGACGTCACAACCAACGTGAAACTACATTTTTGAAGTGAATACTTTTTTACGCCCTGTACGGCAAATTTGGTGGCGAGTGAAATCGAATTTAAACACAATTGTATTAAGTTCTTAAGGTAATTTAAAAAAATAAGTATTCACTTCGATGGAGCGTAGCATTTACGCGAAATATAATTTTTTTAGTGTACCTTAAATTAATTGTGACTTCGAAAGATTATTATTTCACACTTTGTGAATAATAACACAATTGTGACTCTTTAAAATTATTTTCAGAACATTTAAGATCAAGTAATACTATAAAAAAGTAATACTAAAAACAAATCCAGTCGGTTTTCTGTTTAAAATAATCTCAAATTTTTCTGGAACTTGAAAATATACTAAGTTTAAATACTAACAGAAATACGGTTCTTTACATGAACCGTATTTATATAATGCATTTTCTAACATATTTACAAGAGATAAAACTTTGTTTCAAAACGTGTTTGTACGTATTTGTAATGTTTTAATGTTTTTGTTGTTTGTTACACCACTATATCTGTACATTATTGTTGTTCTAAGCGTTGCATCAATAGTAACATCAGTTTTACTTATAAATACGATATTCGCAAATAACTATAAAAAAATATAATATAATTATACACACGACATAACACAATGGGCAAACAGTAACTTTTGACAGGTAAGGTATCATACAATTGTTTGAACAGTTGATCTGCAATAACGCATGACCTAAATGTCATCACTTGTGACAGATTCAAAATGGCGTCCGCAATAAATATACGAGATGACTGGTACAATTAAGTTCGCACTGGTGCAATTAAATGGTGTTTAATTTCTTTCATAAGCGATTATAGGAACCCGACTCGTTGATATTTGATGTTGCAAAAAAAAATCACACTATCGGAATCAGAAAACTGGCCTAAATTTATAAAAATGTTGGTAATACGTAAGGATTTCAGTCAGTTTAACAGATTTCAAATTGAGATAAATTTACTTAATGGAAGGTTTGTTTAAAGTCGTATTTTTGCCAGTTAGACTAATGAGACAATGGTCTGCGTTATTGGAAAGTGTACACTGACTTCAAGTTATACATCTTCATATATGCACAAAAGCTAAGTAACCGATTTTTAGGAACTAAGCTGGTTTGCAATTATTGTAATCTCTTTATACCGTACATCTGTTACACAATAGATATTTATCTGCAATACAGTACATCTTAGGTTAGACACGAACAGTGCTAGGTTACTTTGCAAGATACGCAGAGTTTTCTGGTATAGGTGATCTTAAAGGCTTATTTAAATAATGCCGATATGTTTGTTGAAGTGTTTATTATATTACTTAAATATAACTTAAGTGTGGAGGGGTGTCTTATTATCCAGCAATCTGCACCGTGTGTCACGCTTATCTCACGCAATTTCAGCGTCGCTAAGTTTCTTAGACACATCGATAACTTAGTTTTGTCACGTTCTTGGCAAGCGTTGTCATGTTATTTTATTATTATATTACAAACATTATTAGTAACAGAAATTTCATTAAACCGCTTATAAATACCAACACTTCAGTGCACTTCGATGCTGTGCGACTTTCCACAACTAAAACAACACAAAGCTAACTGTAACTACACAGATAAATTCACGATACGTTGGGCTTCTGATTTTGTCAGTCATTAAAGTGGTAACAGAAGTGGCTATAAAAAGTGGTAACAGGAGTGGCTACAAAAAGTGGTAAGAGAAGTGGGTATAAAAAGTGGTAACAGGAGTGGCTACAAAAAGTGGTAAGAGAAGTGGGTATAAAAAGTGGTAACAGGAGTGGCTATAAAAAGTGGTAACAGGAGTGGCTACAAAAAGTGGTAAGAGAAGTGGGTATAAAAAGTGGTAACAGGAGTGGCTACAAAAAGTGGTAAGAGAAGTGGGTATAAAAAGTGGTAACAGGAGTGGCTACAAAAAGTGGTAAGAGAAGTGGGTATAAAAAGTGGTAACAGGAGTGGCTACAAAAAGTGGTAATAGAAGTGGGTATAAAAAGTGGTAACAGGATTGGCTATAAAAAGTGGTAACAGAAGTGGCTATAAAAAGTGGTAACAGGAGTGGCATTAAAAGTGAAGAAGTATGACCCCGAGGTGCTCCTGATCCGTGAATGAGTAATTTTTAATTGTTTAAAGCATGTTTTGTAAGAATCAAAAGTCTCTTTGGTTTTCCTTGTTTTCGATTACAGAAAAGTAGTTTATAAAATTTAATTTTTAAAGTTGAAGTCTTTTTTCCAATAACTGTTATGTTTATTTAAAATAACATATTAAATATAAAATGATTTTACTTACAATTTAATACAAGCATTTTAAAATAAATCTAATTAAAACATACATTTATTTTTAGATTTTTAAGTTGAGAGAGAGAGAGAGAGAGAGAGAGAGAGAGAGAGAGAGAGAGAGAAATTGGATGAAGATCTACAGAACGACAGAACAAAATGAAAGCTAGAAATCTAAAGACGTTGGAGAACGTTTTAAGTCGAAAATAATATGATTAAAACATAAAAGGCTTCTCAACTCACAACCTAAAAGCAAATTTAATATTTCTAAACTATTTTTAGATTACTTTTATAAATCACGTATTATTTGTAGCTGTATTTGTTCTATTAATATTTTTGTACCCTTATTTTTCTGTTGAAAAATACAAGTATATTGATTTTTTTATAAATTTTAGAAAAGGAATTTTAATTTTTTTTAATTTACGGTAATTTTTAGAAATCAAAGCACTACAATAATTATGCTAAGTAGGTAGGGGATGCTAATTATAGAGCTATAATTCCTCCACGAAAGAGGCGTGTTAAGGTCATTAATATTTATAGATTCTTTGCGTTCCCTGCAAAGCTTTTGGGACATTTTGACTTTTAAATCACAGGTTCATTAAGGAAAGATTTTTTTATTGAATGCAAGTTGAAAGAAACCTAACGCACAAATCACAGTTTACATAAATTTTAAAAAGTAACGTTTTGACGATTAACGTATAACCTATTCAAAATACATAACGTAGACACTGTGAAATAAGAACAAATAATTAAATGACTATTGCTGTTATTAGTAATAAACAAATTTGATTATATCAGCTTCTGAATGCAAGACAACAGAACTATTATTAAAAATTATCTTTTAAAATTAATTAATAAATATAGCGTATCTTTAATAAACTATATTGAAAGGCTTCTGATCACTAAATAATGATTTCAGTCTTTAAACCCTCTCTGTTACGTTTATGTGTATCAGTTTGTCTACAGCGTACATCCAGATAATTATGCAATTTTTCTAATTTTTTCAAAGCTTTTTTTACCCATAATTCTTTAAAAATGTACAAAGGATAATCTCAAACTCAGATATCTACTGGGTGTCTGAACTTGCGCACCTTAAGGTCCTAGTTTCAAAACTGCCCTTGAACTCCGATCCCTCAAATTCTTATTAGTCTGACTGGCTGCTACAAAATATGGACTTATAATGGGTGTTTCAAAAAGGACGCAACCCTATTTCTAATGACATGTATTTATTATATTAAAATTAAAAAATTATATAATATTAAAATTACCTTTAAACTTTTACAATAAATGTTCAAAAGATTCAGTCCGTTTGCAAAGCAGGTTTGGACACGTTTCATAACATTTGCAACCAATTTTCGTGTTTGCTCAGCAGTGTTTGAAATCTCATTTTCAGTCTCATCCTTCAATTCGTCAAGTGTCTGAGAATTGTTTTTAAATACCTTGAAAGGAAAAATGCAGGAGTAACCATCTTGGAGGCCGCAATCTGTTTGATATCACACGTTGGCCAAACAATTCCCGTAACATATCCAGCGTTTCGTTGTAAGTATCTTGCTCGAACCAGCAATACCACGCGTGTAATTCTAACAAGGCAATAAACTACACCGTCTACAGATTTATCAAAAATAAAGGCCATATAACACGAAAATAAAAAGATCATTCGTCACTAATGAACACGATCCAACATTTCAATACCGTTTTCATTAACAAGAGAACGCATCCAACGACAATACTATACATACAAGACGTTTTCCGTGGTCAACTTCTTTCAGTTCATGAACGACACCGATGCGGTAACCACGCAGTTTAAATTTTTTAGTAGCCCTAAAAGCGATGGATAGTGAAAGTCCAGCCTGTGAAGAGAACTTCCTAAGTGATTTGCTGGGTGAGCGGTTCAAACATTGTTTCAAAACGTCCAGAACTTCTACTGTTAACAGTGATGGTTGATCAGTGCTTTTTCGATCATGTACGCTGCCAGTCTCACGAAATTTATTAATCAGACGCGATATTGTTGACATATCAGGTACTGAAGAATTGTAAAATTGTAACTGTAACTCGTCTTTTACTCGTATGTAAGATTTATGCACAATAAATCTCAATAATAAACACACGTTCATCCTTAGAAAAAGACATAGTTGAAAATATATACACACACTATAGAGACAAATGAATACTGAAAAAGCACTAGTGCATTACAATAAAACATGACAAGTGAACTAATATTTGGAGAAGAAAAATTTACCTATGCGTAAATTATATCGTTTTAGACTTCGTGTTGCGTCCTTTTTGAAACACATGTTTTAATGTTTTATATATATATATATATATATATATATATATATATATATATAGAGAGAGAGAGAGAGAGAGAGAGAGAGAGAGGGAGGCAGGCAGGGAGGGAGGGAGGGAGGGATGGAGGGAGAGAGAAAGGGGGGGAACTTATATTCAGACTGATCGGAGCTTTAGTCTTGTGTACTTGTACGAGGTAAATTTTCTTTTAAATTTGCGTCACTGTACTAAACGTAAAATTAAAAACAAGTTATAATTAAGGATTATTTATTTATCAAATCAGTATTTTTACAATGATTATCATGTAACCCCAGAGGGAAACAAATCCCTGTACGAGAACTGGTAGCTTAAAAACTGGAACGTATAAAACTAAACAGAATTCAAATAAAGTTACCCTACAACATACTTCACATATTCAACAACCACAACCATTATCCCTAATTATTATTTTAAATTTTCATGTTTTATGCAAGTTTTATGTTTGTGCTTGCTGTAATTTTCGTTTTATAATTCAGTACTGTTTATTGTTGAAAATTCACTTCACACTTCAATGAGGCAGGTGCGTATGATTAAAGTGGAAACAATAAACTGTGACCGCAAATAGGTTTGTATTAAGCCAAAAGTGTCACTAGTAATTTCTTGTTATGTCTGGAACATGTTGTGTTAATGTTTATACTGAACTAGTCGAGCAGGCAGCCTTGAGGCAGAGTGGTCCATGGAAATGTTTCTAAAAACATCACTGCTTAGTATTACAAGAGAGTTTCATTAAAATCTTCTTAGAATTATTTTAGCCAACGGTTATTAGTGAGTAACTACATCTCGCCTCTATTCCGACAACAAATTCTTCTAGAACAAAAAAATATAATTAAGACCAGGCCAGTATATCGTGATCCGATGAGAGCGCTCCTCTTGGATAAACATCAGACTGTCGACGACAGCCGGGCTCCGCCCTATTACGCTCAATCATCAGTGACAAGACAGTTACTGTGATATGAACGACCCCCTCATAAGTATTACAGATAGACGTGTTATCTTAACAACCCTCTAGGCTAGCTTCTCTCATTCGCTACGAAAACAATTATGTCACTCGTGTTTTTAAAAGTGAGGATCTGCAATTAACCTGCGTTGTTCTAACCATAAACGTAAGAGTTGAAAACTGGTGAGTTTCTATTTTAAGTAAAAGAAAATGTCATACTTTAGATCTATATAGATTTTTAAGTTGGCTTTTCCAATTTTAAAGTTATCGTGCAGGCTTGTACCAGTCGCCGCGCCAGAACGACTTCGTGTTGCCGTAGGACACTAACCACTACTTAATTACAGTACCTGATATGACCTACCCCAGTCAAAACTTGCATTCCGCCTCCACCCTCCTGAAACACTATTTCATAAATTATATTGAATTGTGACCAGAAGGCCTGTGCGAAGTTTAAGTAAACACAAGATTTTTAATAAGAGTAGCCCTTGAAGTGAGAGCGGTAGTTGGAAGGAAGGGAAAACATGTTTAAAAAATAAATCGAAAAACGATCGGTTTGAATTAATAATCAAAAATTATGAGTCATTACAGTAAATACATTTCAATACAGATAATTGTTTTTAGTAGACATTTTTACAGGGCGTTACAATACCTCGGTTGAAAACGATATTTGATGTAAGAATGTAATCTTTTTGTATTTTTTGTACTCCATTTTCTTTAATGGATACAAACATTTTAGTTGATTTAGTTACTCCTGAAAAAACTACATAAAATTGTGATGATGTTCGTATTAAAAACAGATAAATGCAGTATGGAAGGAGAAATTACAAATATATTTGTGTAAAAACAGTGTCCAAAACATGTGTTTGGATTCTAAATGCTTGTTTCGGCTTGTATGTCGGTCAGGGTTAGGGGAATGTCAGCAGGACCACATAACCTATAAGTACAATGACTTCTAAGTAAATATTTAAATTGTTCTAAGTACGTTATGCACAAAAGTGGCATTTTTAGTGGGATTGTATATTCGTGAATAATAGGTTAACTTCGTAAAATATATAAAATATTGTCTGATTTGTGATACTGTGCATGCGCATGCGAGCTGCGCATCCATAATGCAGTTTTGCCTATGACAGTTAAAAGTGTCTTTTATGTAAAATTTTCCACAAACTGTAAGTTTTAGCGCAAAATCGTTTTGCAATGTCAGAAGCCGGTTAAATTTTTTTTCTAAATATACCTCATTTATGCGTGTAGGAATAAAAGGGATGTTGATACGAGAAATAATATATATGATTGTAAAGCAAACATTGTAAGTATACAACACGCGAAAGTATGAATAACTTCAGAAAATTGTTATACAAAAATATATTTGTTCGCTGAATTTGGTTATAATAATTACATTAGAACTTAGACATTTTTACATGGAGAAATCCTATTGCACGTTTTAAAATGACAACAATTAACAAAATATTCATATATTTTTAACCTACAATGTTTAAAAAACTGATTTCACCTCTGTAAGAATCTATTTTAATTTCATTTTCAATTTATTTAGCTATAAATACATCTCTCCTAGGAGATACAATGTAACTCGAAAGAGAGAGGCATGCCTCTCTGTGATCAAGAGCTAAAACTTATAAACTAACACTTAAAAACCAGAAAACAGATAATTATGCTACGCAGTGCAAACATAAGAATTATTTCATTACAACAAAAATTATATAGAGACATTGGAAATAAATGCACTTATATAAAAAGTTAACATTATCCTTCATCAAAAGTTATAAATATCTCATAAAGTTAACTAAAAGTTTCTTTTATATAATTCAACAATGTGTTTTTCCTTGTTTTAGAGTTTTTGTGTTATTTTAAGGCGAAAAGCACATTGAGGCTATTGTCGCCTCCCTAAATGTAAGTGTGAGTGTGAAGTGTTAAAGTCGTAAGTGTAGTGTTGTTGTAAGAGTAAGTGTGTGTTAAGACTCGGGTACCGCGAGGGACATCTAAATCCTCTTAATAGGTGTAGCTAGTCTGCACCCCCCTGCGGGGTCCTTGTTTTAGAAGAAACAGACAAATTCTTTAGATAAGCAGGCAGTTGATTCAAATATTTTATTACAGTATAAATGCTGTTCTTTTTACATATTGCTTTAGTATAAATTTGTATTCTCATATCCTTACCACGTTCATACTAATAGACTATAATAAACTTGTCATACCATATACTCGTATAATTAATATTTTAAATTTTCATGTTGTGCTTGCTGTAATTTTCATATATATGATATAATTCAGTGCTACTTAATGCTGAAAATTCACTTCACACGTCAACGAGACAGGTGCGTTCGGTATTCGTTCCACTTTTTTTTAAAGAAATTGCATTCACATAGGCACGTTTTTATTACCATATTTTCTAGTTTTCACTATAATATATATATATATATATATATATATATATATATATATATATATATATATTTACCTAGATCCACCTATTGTAGTCCATCTATCAAAATACCATCAATTGTAGTCCATTTTAAGCCCTATATATTTCTGAAGCCTGATGATAAATGATAATAACGGTTTGGGTCCAAGTACAAAATATACCTTTCAGTCTTGAATTTCTTTTTCACGAAAAATATTCAAACAGTTTTTTGTAATTGCATCTGTCACCTCCCAATCAAATGTGGTCCACAACCATTGTCTGACACCAGGTATCAAAACACCCTTGAATGTGGTCCCAATCGCGTATCATTTTACATTTGATTGTGGGCCAGAGCGACAAGTAGTTATATACCCCAATTGTGGTCCGCCTGCAATGTTGCCAGATTTATTTTGTATATTGATGAAGGCCTGCTTAGCTTCCAATGCAACATTCGACTCTTTGCGTATGGGTTAGTAAAAATATTATTATTTATTATTCTGAAACATACGATCTCTTGTTGTTTCTTCACCATTTTTAGTAGTTTATTGACAACACTAACCCTAATAAAATTGTCCGAATGTATTTTTGTCTATCAGCAACAGAATTACTTCTCAAAATGAATAATTTCAAGTAGGCTGGAAATGGCCATATTGTTAACAATTGATTTTGGCCAGTGAGCATCAAAATAGAAATGATGAAGATGCTTGGCTCAAGCTAAACGAGGCCGGAAAACGATGTCAACCCTAGTGGCATGTAATGTTGCTCCAGGAACAATAACCCGAAACTAATTATATGAAAAAAAAACATACGTAATGTAATGATATTTACAAGAAGTCTTTTGGAAATTGATTTAAAATAACCTAGGCTATTGATATTACTCGGTTACAGGCTAGTTGTTGAGGAAAATAGATAAATTAATAACATTTGATAATATTTGAAGGTAAATTGAAATAGATAAAATAACTATTTGGATAAAATAACTATAGGCCCTAATATAAATCAAAATTGGAAAGTAATAAATGAAGCCGAACTTGTTACCAAAAATAGGTTAATAACCTGCATGTATTGATTAGTATTTAATTAAAATTATTATTTAAATTATTTAAATAAATTAAATTATTTATTTAATTATTTATTTAGTATTTAATTAGTAAACCTAATTTGCATTATTTGCAGGCATTTGCTAGGTATTGCAGTAACCTATAACTAGAAATATTTATAATAAATGAAAATAAACGATTAATTAAAACACAAGAACATATTCAACATATAACAATATACTTGTATTTTGTGACATGGTATTCAGTTCATTGGTAGTTCTGTGAACTGTAGGCCTCAATCAGTATGCGTCAAAACACAAACATTAGTTGTGTTGTTATGTAAACACCATCGACCTTTATTGTTTTTCAAGACATTAAAAAATTACCTAAAGTTATTAAAATTGTCATATTTAGAATACCTTCATGAAAACCTTTCGCTTGATACCCCATTTAATAGGTTTCAAATAAAAAAAAATATCCTGGCCCATATACTGGACCGCCAAGCAGCCATCGTGCATTTTTGAGCCTTCAATTTTTTTTAATGCGCATTGACTCATATTTTACTGAAGTAAAATTTCAAAGCCTAACAACTTTTTTTAAAAAAAATAATAACAAAAATTACGAAAATGCAAAAATGTTGTCACGATGTCCCTGACACGTTAAGGAGTCCAAAATATTACTGACCGTCATCATGCGGCTCATGGCACTGAAGTTTTTTAAATTTGGAATGTACTAATCAAGATCTTTGGTTTGAGACCTAATTGATTGATTTCAATTTTAAAAATTTCAACCTATATTTTGGGCCGCTAAATGAAATCTTACATTTATGAACCTTGATTTTTTTAAAAATGTGTAGTAATTGATATTTTACTGAAGTAAAAAAATCAAAGCTTAACAAAGCTTTGTAAAAGATTTAAAAATATAAAAACAAAAACTGTCCTAATGGGTCTCCTGCACTCTAGAGGCACCAAATCTCTAATTTATTTGAATTTCAATGCTAACTAATTATTGAAAAGATGAAAAAGTTAAAGAAAATACAAAAATATTAGTCATGGGGCATTTAGCGCTTCAAGGAGCTAACATTTGTTAAATTTGGATTGTACTAATCAAGACCTTTCGTTTTATACCCCACTTGATAAGTTTCAAAGAAAAGAAAAATATTTTCCGGCCCATAATTTGGATTATCAAGCAGCCGTTGTGCAATTTTGGGACTTACAATTTTTTATGTATGTAGTGGCTCATATTTTACTCAAGTACTTAATTTTCAAAGCTCAACGACTATTTGTTAAGAAGATAAAAATAATTTACGAAAATCGCAAAAATGACCCCCATGGGACCCCTGGTGTACCAAGGGAGTCCAAAAATTAATCAACAAATGCCCTTTATGTCATATACGTTTTTACCAAATTTCGTAAAAATCGGACAAAGTGTTCAAGAGTAATCACGTAACAAACAAACAAACCAAAAGCAAGATCATCGAGTTAAAATATAGACCTCATTTCCTTCCGTCAACAAATATATTCTGAAATTAAACTAAAATGGATCTATCCTATAAAGAAGTATTGAACAGCTGTGTTCTAGTACATCGAAAATCTAGCGTAAGAAGTAGTTTATCTATGAACTGGTATATTTTTAGTAAATTGATTTAAACGGGAAAAGTAATGTATCTATGTGATAGTTATAAAAGCTCTTGAAACGTCCTTACAGCATATAACAAACATATAAGAATTAAATCATATAAAAATTATGATGTTAATTATTACATTCAATCTACAAGCCTAAACTATAAAACCAGTGCTGGAAAGTAAAGTTAATAATCACACGTGTGTTAATAGATTGTATATCTTAATTGAAAAAAGTGTCTTCATTTTTTTATCAGAAATGTGACAGCTGGAAAAAAATAACTTTGGTAAATTAAATATAGATGCAAATGCTTGAATTATCCCTGTTGGCTTAATAACAATTTGTCTATGGTCGTATATTTTTTTCTATTATTTATTTATTTATTGGTACAAATTTCCCATAGAAGGTAATAAATTACCTGTATACGGCACGGCACAGTTTAATATAAAACAATCATACATAGTTTATCTTAAAACTGAAACCAAAAAACTAAATCCAAACCAAATTCCAAGACGTACATTACCTTAGAAACCACAACCAATAACTTATTTCAATATATCTATATAATTCTTTCCAATTAATGACTATGGTAACGATGCATTTGGAAGCAGCCATTTTTTTCAATTTATTTTTAGTGTGTCCTTACTTACATTGAAATAGCTTTTAGGTCATTTGTTAGTCTATTAAAATACATAATAGCTGTGTTTATATTCTTTTTTTTACCAGGTTCTTTATATACAGTAGGTATTTGTATAGACTTATGCCTTGTAATACTGTTACTATTTATAAATTCCTTGCTTAAATTATAATAATTTCTTAACAACGCTGTCAAAATATAACTCTGATTTACGTTTAGTATATGTTTTTGAAATTCAGCATCATTACTTATTATTTTTAACATCCTTTTTTGTAAATTATATAATGGCAAGGAGAATTATAATTTGCTCCCAGCCTATTATACCTTATGTGGCAATACTGTTGAAAAGCCCATAATATATTTTAATATAGTTTTACTTGACATAATCTTTTTTAATTTAACAAACACATATGCCAAATACTTAGTTCTATTACGTAACTTAATTATATGATCCATCCATTTCTTATATCTATTAAAGAAAACACCTAAATATTTAGTACTATGAACATTTAAAAAAATTATTATTTAAAAATATTCTTAGTGCTAGTGGTAATGTTGGTACACTATTTGCAAAAGTTACATATACAGTTGTTTGAATTATATATGCTTGATTTATCTCTTTTGACCAATAGCCTTGAATTATCACTGTTAGTCAGTATTAATAATAAATTTAATAATAGCTTAACCATATATCCTGATTTAGCTCTTGGTTACCTTCCGACCGTATATGCTGTTTTAGCTGTTGGTAAATAAAATCGAATCTGACACAAATTAATTTCTCCAGTCGTACATGCTTATTTAGCTATTGATCACTGATATATTGTCAATCACTGATATAATCAATAGCTATTGATTACTGAATATATTACTTAATATATATTTTTACTCAAATTAATTTTTCCGATCGTACATGCTGATTCAGCTGTTGGTCAGTAATAATAGAAAGTTTATTACTATTATTAACCTCTGGCTTAAAAGTTTTTTTTTAAATCCTATGACCGTACATGCGAGTTTTGCTGTTGGCCATATGAACCCATCTCAATAGTAAACAACCTAAATTTAAAAACGCCAACGAACCAGTAACCCGAGATTAAGAAGAAATATTTCAAATGAAAAATAATTCAAGAAATACAAATTTAATCTTAAACAACTTTATTAGTACAAATAACTTGAAACAAATATTAAATAAAACAAAATATATTATAAATTGACGTCCAAATGAGACAATAAAATAAAATAATAGTTCAGTACATCAATACATGAAATGTACCAAGCAGCTTTTCAAAATCAATAATTTTTCCACTTTTTAAGAAAAGGAATTTAAATGGTGTAAGTAACTGCAGAGGAATATCCTTTGCTGACAGCGTTTCTAAATTGTTCACGGGGATGCTGCTTAAGAGACTGGAGGAATGGGTTTTGAATAATGAAGTACTAACCGAATTTCAGGCTGGTTTTAGGAAGGTTTATAGTACTTGTGATAACATTTACAGTCTTACAAATATTATTAGGTTGAAGGTAAAAGAAAAAGGTGAAAACTTTACTGTTGTTTGTGGACTTCAAGGTGGCGTTTAACTCTCCAGTCAGACAATATGTGTTCTATAAACTTTATTCTACGGGTGTTTGTAACAAATTTCTAGAAGTCTTGAAGACTGTAGTCTATATATGGATATCGAGACCAGAGTGTGGACCTGACAAACAGTTTTAGAACAGGGATATGTATTAACTCCTCTGATTTTTTCTCTTATATTTGAATGGCATACATTTTTGAAGCTTTCAGAAGGTGGTGTTCTTGTAGCAGGTGTTAAAATAAGATATTTATGCAGATGAGATATGATTGTGATAGCGGATCATCCGGGAGTATTGCAGGCTATGATTGATAATTTAGCGAAATAATGCAGGCTTTGGAGTTTGACATTGAACCTGTTTGAAACAAAAAAAGAATTTCATTAGGAAATTACCGAAATTCTTAATATACTTTATTAAAAATATTTTTAAAATTAATAAAAAAAATAATATATTTCAAATAATTTTTTTAAAACATTATTATTAAGTAATATTAAGAAACAATTTTATTGTTTTTCTAGGATAGACTAGGATAGAGTATGAGGGTAGGATAATTGAACTTTTGAATTGAATAGTAAAACATTTCGGCATCAACTTTAAAACAACATTCTTTGCTGTTCAGTAACATTAGTGCTAAACCTTTCAAATTAGTTTTTTTAAATGAGCAAACAAATAAATTTCACTTACTTCACTTAGTAATTCAGATGGGCCTCCAGAATGGGTTTGTTGCACTACAGAAATAGTTGAAATAGAAAATCCACTTTTATTTCTCCGACGGCAATCTGCAAGAAGTTCTGCACCTTTAAGAAAGAAAATTACAGTTGTTTCATTAGTCTCATAAATCTTACTGTCTACCATCTTAATGAAAAAAAATCTTCATGCTGATATGTTTTTATAAGATGCCAAAAATATTATCTCTCCTAAAACTTGTTGCTTAACAAGAGTATTTATTGATATCAAGAGTCCGAGCTGTGCTTATTTAGAGCATTTCCGAATGTCCTTATCGGCACAAACGCAACCTAAAGCCATTACACTTTAAGAAATGCTGATGCCAGCTACTATCGCGTTGTGCGGCTTCGCAGAATCGCAGGAAGTAGGAAAGGTGCTGCATCAATCACATACTGGCATTCATACGTACACAAACCCATACGTACACATACGATACGTGTGCCGAAACATGTCAGTGATATCCGTGTAACGGCCTACATTGACTAATCACTCATTAGTAATAGATTCTAATTATAACAAATGGATAATATCATTATTGTTATTATGACCAATCATTTTCTTAAAATTATAATTTTTGTCCTTAGGTATATTTATGTCATAGTAGGCCTAATGTGTAACCACTCGCAAACACACAAGCATCGCGAAATTAAAGCGAGGCCAGTAAATGCAATAAGTGCGTCTTGGTTTTTTTTTAATAATAATTTGATATGTTACAACCAATATTATATTTTTAAAACAAGAAATAAAACTCCTATATACACAAAGAATGAAACAATGTGATTCGGTAACAATGGTCTTAACGAGTTAATTGCTGGCATACAAAAAAAATCAGACTTTTCTTACTTTTTAATAGTCAAACAAAATATTGCTACAAAACTTATAAAAAAACTCTGATTTTTTCTTAATAGTTAACCTTAAAACATATTCATATCTGTAAAATCCTACATTGCTATCCGCTTAAAGTTACTTTTTAGGCAGTAGTAGCCTAGGCGAAGTTTTCTAAAAAACTAGATCAGGGAATGTAATTTCTCTCGTGAATTGATTAAAAATAAAGGTATAAATTTAACAGAAATGATAAAATTTAAAACTACTTAGAAAAGATTTTTTACAGATATATGAATATCAGGCCATATCAATTTTACTTTTATTATTTTGGGTATTGTTTAGGCTATATTTTCATTTAATCTATTGAATGTTTAGAACATTCAGATTCTATACCAATTTTGAATGAACTGGGCTAGTTAAAAACTTGTTTGAATTAATGAAATAAAAATAAATGTAATAAATAAATGTATTTGTACTGAATGCGGGCTATACAATTGGGTAAAACTGAATTTTCAATTAGCTTCAAACTGCACATTTTTGTGTAACAATTTAAATAATAATTTGTTAATAACTTTTTAAATAACTTATGTAGCGACATTTTTAAAACTATAAAAAGTGTATAGAAATGTATGCTACAAATTCTTTACAAGATATTTTATAAGCTGCGTATAACGAAAAATGTTGGCTTACATCGTATTTATTTAGTATGACTCGGCGTGATGTGTCTACAAACGACAACGTACGACTTTTTCAATCCAACTGTCATTTCTAATATTACAAGTCTTTGGTAATAAGTTTTATGAAAAAATATGGAAGTGAGTTTTATTGTTAGCTAAGTTGATCACTGTATTACTACTAAGAATGAAACCGTAGAAACCATTGACTTGTAAAATACTGAAGGAGTGTTTGGTTTACTATAATACACAAATACCTTTAAACGATTAAATAAAACATTAATTAATACAAGTTTAATTAATTACCATCCCTGCAATCATTTTGAGCCAGTTTCATCTTTTTAAAGTATTTTCAAACACTTGTAGAACCATGTTTTACCGAATTGTATGAACTACATTCAGTTCTACCAGTTGTTAGGAAATTTGTAGGTTAAGTTAGCCATTTTTTTACTTTTTGTTAAGGCTAGCTTAATAATTTTAGTTGTCTTGTTACCAACGGAACTTTGTAATTTTACGTTTAGGCCTACGTGACATATACTTGAAACTTATTCGAAATACTTGGGGGCTAAGCAAACACCTGTGGTTTCAAAAAGCGCTAAAATGCTAAAACATGATGGTATTCATTTTAAATCACACTAATTCACTACAATAAAATAAAATTAAATTGCATTAAATTTAAATTTGAAATTGAATTAAATTAATTCATTACTATAAAATTTATTTTTATAATTTATTTATAAAAATATATTTTGGCAACCAAGTATCCAATAAAATAAACTTGATTGTTTGAAAGAAAAAATATAGGCCTACATTTTTGTGCTTTTTATGAACAATCTTAAAAAAGGAGGACCTTGAGGTCAAAAAATAGGAATTTTTATTCAAAAATAGATTATTTGGAATTGGAGGATCCAAAAATATAAAAAAAATATTGTATATATTATTTAGGCTTACTCTAAATTTAAACGTGGTTCTAGCGGAAATGACCGATTACTGTACGTGTGTACATTAGTTTTAATTTTGTCCATGTTATTACAAGTACACCACATAATATACCTAAAATATTTTAAAACTGTCAATAATGTGAGTGAAAAACCCAGATAACCATTAAAAACGTGAATTACATTTAGGATAAATAATTAGTAACTACGTGCATGACAATAATATCATAGTTAATAGTAAATATTTAAGCGAATCAAAATTATTTTGTATTTGATTAAAACATAAGAATAGTTAAATTTCAAACTTACCTGGTATCAACTGGAAAATTGAATTCACTCTTCTGTACATGGTAACTTCAAAAACACAGTTTGATCAGCACTGCTTGTCTTCATAGGCTACTATACAGAGAAGTAGTGATCTAATGAAAGATAACACAGGCAAACTGGCAACGCCGGAAATAAGGAGAAAAATACCGCGAAAACTCCTGCAACGTCATGGGACCACAAATGACAGTGTTTTGATACCCCTAATGTGGTCCAGATTTGTAGTCCTCGTGGACCACAATAACAGGTAAAATGATACTCGCTAGGACCACAATCGCGGGAGGTAGAAAACTATATATATATATATATATATATAGCAAAAAAACTAATATTTTTGATAATGAAAATGACAAATATTAATGTTGTAATTGTTTTTCTTATTATTAACATTCTAATAACATTATTATTATTATTATTAACAATTATTAACATTCAATTACTGACATTGTAATATTCTTTATTACATAATAATAAGCAATCGGATATTACAAATTTCACATCACAAATACGTTTCTCCACATATTGTGACAGCTTGGGCGAAAATCTTTCCTTTCAAAATTTTTAATAAAACTCTGACAAAAGGAATTGAAAAGACTACTTGAGATGATGTCTAGATGGATCGAGAGGTTTCAAAGGGCCAAGTCCCTAAGGGTCATTCCACTTCGCAGCAGTTTTCAGCCAAATTGAATGTTTCTCGTGAGCATCTAGCATTTGTCTACACTCTGACATCCAGTACAGTTATTCTGCCACTATACAATATATCCCTTAACTTTAATGAAACAATAATTGAAGTTAAAATGTACAACAAATGTTTCCGTTTTTTGATTTTTTTACCATCGTATTCAGTATCGTTTTAAATACTCGTTTTATTTAAAACGACAATATGATTAAGTTTATCAGCAGCTGATGTGGGTATCGCAGGCAAGGACAAGCGCCTGTAATACAATATCTTATGTCAACATTAAGGTAGGTCCAGACTAATGAAACTGGTCGATAACTGAAGATAGAATATCGAGGCTACTTAAACACAAACACGATGCCTCAGAAGTTGATGAATTGTAAATAGGACGCAAAAGTAATAATGTATAGGTATTCTGAAGTACAGTAATACAAAGTACGGTAAAGTTAATCTAATTAACAGCAGAACCCAAGATTATAGCTTATGTGCATTGTTTTATCATTTTATTGGGATTTTATTGGTATACGTTTTACAGGTGAACGAGGTCATAAAAAAGAAGTTCAAATTTCTCTGTTTTCAACAAAAATTAATTTTAAGTAAATAAGATACACATGTATATTTGATTGGATGTAATATCTTCATTGTCAGCTAACTGCATA
Source organism: Callitettix versicolor (assembly GCA_022606455.1). Lineage (NCBI taxonomy): Eukaryota > Metazoa > Arthropoda > Insecta > Hemiptera > Cercopidae > Callitettix > Callitettix versicolor. The sequence continues at coordinate 29,393,633 of CM040185.1, read as the reverse complement.
TATTCAGCTGTTCTCTACGTTTAAAAAAATTGCATTTCTTTAACTGAATATTGTTCGATACTTCTCCGTGTTAAAAGTAATGTCTGACGAGTATAGCGTACTAACACTAATATTTCAGACAATATCAACGATACTAAAACGCTAAGGTGGGATATTTCTAGCGAATTGCCATTGGAGGGGCAAACATAATGTTTAACTAGTATTTTGTTCGACTTGGTTCAAACTTACAGAAACCGATTTTGCTAATATTTTTGACACGTTCGTTATCCAGCAAAATCCGTTCAACAGTTACAATATCGCTGCCATTTCAATTTTTTTTTAATTCATGACGTTTTCATCTAAACATTTTTTGAAAATCTATAATAAACTTTTCAAAATCCTTTGAAATTAAGAAACTTAATAATTTATTAAAATTTTACAATACTAATTTTTGCATGTTCTAAAGCACATGGTTAAATCAGAATTTCAAAAAAAAAAAAAAAGGGAAAGAAAAATTATTTTCGAATGACGTGCCGCGATTAGGGTTTAAACCGAAAAGTACAAATACTTTAAAGGTACTCTGTGTTGAGAACATTGATCGAGTTGTACAGACAGCTGAGCAGCACTAAAATATGCATATGAAACCTCGATTACTGGTTACACTACACACTTTTATTGTAATTTTCTCCGAACACGAAAGCAGTATAAATGTCTTGTAAAAACTCTGCTTAACTTGTGAATATTCGAGGTAAATAGTTTTGTTTTGTGGATATTTTTTTGCTGGATTTCGGTAAGGTCTGTAACGGTAACGATAATTTGCAAAGAAATGAGAAAATAATGAGACTTATCGATTTGTATTCTCCACAAAAACTGATGATTGAATCGCCTTAAAATACAAAAAAAAAATGAATTATAATACTTTAGGATTTAAAAAAAATTGTAATAAATATATTTCCATTCGTTATTTAATAACATTAAATTAAAATATAATTCTTCCAGATACCGTTTTCTTCTAAAAACTCTGAGATTTCATTTATATTATTGAACATATCAGAACAGTTCGGTGAATATAAATAAAAAACAATTTTGTTGGCAGGTTTTTATCATTGTGAGGAAAGGAGGTTGTAGGGGTTGAGGGTTGTGGGGGGATGAATAAGAAATAAGCGAAAGAGAAAATTGTATTCAATCCCGACACAATGTCGAGTGAAGTACTGCAAGTGTCGTGCTGTTCATAATCGTATAAACAATGATTGCAACGGATTCAAAATGGCGGCTACAGAGCAGCTCACTCAGTGAATACTTTTTGGTATTCGGGTGCAAAGTTTAAGTTTTACTGAACTAGCTAGGCTATTCCATGAAAGTTAGAATATTCTGAATTAAATGAATTCAGTATGGCTGATTGCCTAACTACTTTAATACTATCTCTGTTATATGTAGTTTGACTATTCCTCATATGTAAAATTTTTCCCGAAGAATTTTTATTTGTTTTACAAACCGTATTAATATAATTTTTAAGAGTACAATTTGTATTAAATATTTTTACGATTATATAAATAATAGTCTTCTATTCCTTAAACAGATCGTTCGTTTCGACTACTAAAAACTAAAAATATTTGGCTCTGTATCTCTGGAAGTTTAATGTACCATTACGTTTGTCTAGTTCTTAGGCATTGTTGATACCCCTGAATCATTTGCTTAGTACTCTGTGCGATTCGTCAAAAATGATATCCCGGAAAAAATGGAACCGATTACACACACCCAGCATCCACAATAATCCAGGAGATTTTAACTAAGACAAGCCCTTCGGAACCGAAATGTTGTCAGCGTTCCTTGACGCTTATGAATGAGTTCCGATACAATGTCACGGCACCTAAAACTCAGGCACTACTGATTGATCTGTTACAGGCTACCACTTTATAAAGCCCGGCGTCCATTAAAAGCTCGGTCCCAGAACTTGCCCCATCAGTGCCAGGCACACGTTATACTTGGGTACCACTAAGGGGTATCCCTCTAAATAGGTACAGCTAGCCTGTACCCTTCTGCAGGTTTGCTTTTGTGAAACAGAGCACAGGAAGCATGTGTAAGCTTCAAAGAACACTGAGTTTTTGTAAAAGTGTAGATATTCTAGTTGAATCTATCCAAGCTGTACCTAGATTGCCTACACACAGTTAGTAAGGCGCAGTATTGACACAAGCTAACAATATGAAATATTTTGTTTGTATGTTTCAAGTTTATGCCCTTTTCTATGTTTTAGTGAAGCTGTAATTAGATTGCCTACACACAGTTAGTAAGGCGCAATGGGAAAAAATATGAATTACATTTTGTTTGTATGTTTCAAGTGTATGCCCTTTTCTATGGTTTAGTCTTTACAATAATTATTATTAGCTATTTTCTGGGAAATGAGTATTAGAATAGCTACCACGTTAAGACTCGACGACCTTGAATGAGAGATACTTCTGACCTCGAGATATATAAATGTTGTGTTAGGCGGCGTCACATGGCAAGGGTAATAACAACATTCAAAAGCTCATAACAACTTCAGATAAAATAAATATATGTAACCTTATACTACCAGAATTATGTTACATCCGGTATTAATACAGCCACAAGATTTAAGCGCTATCTAATGTGAAACGAGTGAACTACTTCCTGGAGAGGCAAGAATTAGTTTATATGTTATGGTCTAATTATTTGTCGATGACTCAGGCACTGCCTTGCACAGTCTTGCGTGTTCGAGTTCCGTTACTTTATACTGCAACAACATCCGACTTGGTAATTTAATTGTTTTCAAGTTTGCCGTTAAATTACTCAACTTATTTTACTAAATACACAATAAAAAACCGCACGAGGTAACAAAACTTTCTTACATTATAGCGTTAAATTAAATCAGATCAAATCGTTGATCACAGTTCAATTCACAGTTCAATTCGAAATTGAAACGGCAATGAATAAAGCGTATAGAAAAGTTTGTAATTATTAAATTACTTTGCAGATTGTAAGGTCGGTATATAATAGTTTCACTTGTTGTGAAAATTAAAAATTAAGATGAAACAGAACCATATTTATGTCCTTTCGTCAGGACCTATAGAACTGCATCTCCTTCCCCATAGAGTCAACCACTATGACGTTCACAAACCACTTTACATGTAACAACTAAGATTTCATACAACAAATAGTTTAACTTAACTGTCAAAAAAGCTTTGTCATAGGAACTGAGTTACAACCTAAGAACTGAGTTACAGAAATGAGTTCCGCTTGTTAACATCTAAACAACCACGCTAAAAATCTCCGTACTTCTCTCCCGGCTTTGAAACAGCCTAAGCCTATTAAACCTACTACGTTTCCGTCAACCTAATTCATTTCCGATTGGTTCGCAGTGCACGCATATCTCGGGTCTATATTACGCTAGATTAATACATTTCTGCCCAGGCATTACTGCCGATGCATCATCTTGCATGTCTCGTATACAATAGCTTCATTCTGATTTGTTTCTTTCTCTACTTTTAACAATGGAATCTGAGAAATTATGATTCCCGCCATAATTTCGAGTATAAATACAGGATGAACATCGTTATTCAACAGAATATCGAGGTGGACCACTCACTACGGAACAACTACACAAGACACCACAAATTGCTCGGGAGGAATCTGGCAACTCTAAGCAAGAAGCGAATTTCTTTCACTATTCCGAACCGGAAAAGTGCTTCACCAGCCCGCGGCCGATCTGGTAAACGTCCGGATTTCTATTTCCCCGGAAAATACAACAAATTTACATTAAATTAGACGTGTTAATCCTGCTTTGTTTGAAAAATTACATACTAATATAATATTTATTAGTGTTTTTATCTGTAATATGGCCGCAAAATAGTAGAACATTGTAGTTTTTGTTTAATGTCCAACATCAAACCTATAAACAATATAAAAGATACATTTTTTTAACATTCCGGAGCAAATTTAGGCCTATAAGTGGTTAAAAATAAAATTTTGGGAACGTAAAAAAGCGTATCGCTAAATAGAGCGTAGTGTAATTTTTTTAAAGAAAAAAACTGTAAAACGACAGCAGAGTACAACTTTATGTTTCTTTCTAATTTAATTGCAAAGTACAATACAAAATATTATAAACACTTTAAACTTTCACTTTGGCTAGAAGGGTAACGGTGTTGGAGGACATCCAATTATCGGACAGAGGCTTGTATAATCAAATGCTCCTAGTTCCTTGTTAAACATTGACACATCCCCTAACCACTAGTTAGCGTCCTGTAAGTACGCCATTCCTTCATTCCTTCATTCACGGTTTTACTCATAACGCGCCAAGTAAAACTTCCTTCATTGTTAATTTTCGTTTTATCCCTAAATACTACTAAACTGTAAATTTATTTTACTTCAGTCTTACTACACCAAACAAAATCTGATTAATCGATTTTGATAAACTGTGCCGATTTTTTCAGGGCATTCATTAGTTACCGTTTTGTTTGGATGTGTATGAGATGGGTTTGAGCAAAATCGTTACAATTGATTTTGAGAAAATCAGCTTGTCTAACGATTTTTAAATATCACAAAACGGAGATGCGCACAAAAAAAACACATATTTTAGAAAATTTGTATAAAGTGTTTGCTCTATATTTTAATTTGACGTCACTTTGCATTTCAGTATTTATTGTTTCTGTTACTACTGAAATAGAGTTCATGTTTTATACTGAATAATGAGCACCCAGTGCCGTCGACAGCAGAGTACAACTTTATGTTTCTTTCTAATTTAATTGCAAAGTGCAATATAAAATATTATAAACACTTTAAACTTTCACCTAATTTGGCTAGAAGGGTAACGGTGTTGGAGGACATCCAATTATCGGACAGAGGCTTGTATAATCAAATGCTCCTAGTTCCTTGTTAAACATTGACACATCCCCTAACCACTAGTTAGCGTCCTGTAAGTACGACATTCCTTCATTCCTTCATTCACGGTTTTACTCATAACGCGCCAAGTAAAACTTCCTTCATTGTTAACTTTCGTTTTACCCCTAAATACTACTAAACTGTAAATTTATTTTACTTCAGTCTTACTACACCAAACAAAATCTGATTAATCGATTTTGATAAACTGTGCCGATTTTTTCAGGGCATTCATTAGTTACCGTTTTGTTTGGATGTGTATGAGATGGGTTTGAGCAAAATCGTTACAATTGATTTTGAGAAAATCAGCTTGTCTAACGATTTTTAAATATCACAAAACGGAGATGCGCACAAAAAAAACACATATTTTAGAAAATTTGTATAAAGTGTTTGCTCTATATTTTAATTTGACGTCACTTTGCATTTCAGTATTTATTGTTTCTGTTACTACTGAAATAGAGTTCATGTTTTATACTGAATAATGAGCACCCAGTGCCGTCGCACGTTTCAATAAAATAAATATAAACGGTTATACAGCCCGTTAAAGCTAAACGTTTGATTATATTTAATCACGCCACAAAAGTGTATTGTTTTAAGTAGGAGGGGACGGTTAGCATTATGTTCGTATATCTATTATAAAATACAAACATGTTTGTATGACGTTATAAAAACTCATCACTTTTTGCAAATTTGCTTCAATCATGTGAAACGAGGCCACGGCGTGCCGCGATGTAAGAACAAGTCTCGTAGATTTACACTGTTTATCAGTTTATTTATTTAGTCTTGCTAAACTGTTCCATTTATCAAGGATTACGTTTTAACCTAACTGTAACGGGATTGCGTCACTTAATCACACAAAGCCCAACGTTATTTATACTTGGTACTTTAGAAAATATCATCGAAATTTGCCACTTTTTACTCATTTAATGTTCTAGAATTGTTCTTTCAAGGGAGAATATATACCTGTAAATTTCTTATTGCGAACTGATGATAGAATAACGTATATCACATTATATTTATTCACTGTGTGTTATTAAAAAATGCATTACCAAATTGTAATATTTCCGTTTATTAAGATAAAATTTGAATTAAACTGTGAAGCAAGAAGCAGTATTTCTCAATAGGATAATCAAGTGTTAGACCTCAGCGCAATATATGTGTACACACACACACACACACACACACACACACACACACACACACACACACACACACACACACACACACACACACACACACACATATATATATATATATATATATATATATATATATATATATATATATATATATATATATATATATGTGTGTGTGTGTGAGTGTTTGTTTGTGCAATGCGTGTGTGTGTATGTGTGTAGCCTACTGATTTTGTTAAATGCTAAAGTATGGAATTATATTTTTTTTAAATCTAGCGTAATAAAATAACCTAAAGAGGCTACAGTATGAAAGCTGATACTCGAAAAGAAAAGTTTACAAGGAGAGGCAACAGAGAGGACTTAGGCCCACACTACTAATAATCATGTCCAGACTAGTTAACACCACCACACTGCACACTGTAACACTGAACTGAATACTAATTAGATCTGCATGCATACAAATCGCTTCACAATTAACTCAGTTTTGCATGCATTGTATTCAAGTTAAGCTTGGTTCAAAATATTTCTGTTAAATCGGTGAAATGTGAAAAAACACCGAAAAACTAAAGACGTTTATATTTGTATTTGGTTAGTGAGAAAACACACAAATATATTTACTTCCTTTTGTAACTGCTACTGATAATGGAATTTCCAAAAGTATCTTGCCATTTTTTTTAATGTTTGATTCACTATCACAATTAGCATTAAAATATGCATATATTGGCATTTAAAATTTTTAAATTACATTGAAAAAAAAAATGACCCTGACCGCCGTCAAATTTAATTTTTTTGTCATTGTCATTGAAAATTCAAAATACTATGTATGCAGTTTTTAATGCTGATTACTATAGTGAAGTTAGATTTTCACAAAAGATTAGAACACGTTATGAGTTTTTAAAGAATGGAAATGGCAACAATTTGAAACTGTTAAACTAATGTTGCTGATTAATAAACTTGTCCAAGGTTTTGCCAAAGTCAATCTTTGGACCAAGTTTGAAACAAATAAAAATAAAATGGCGAAGGTGAACATGACATCGTGCTCACGCACACACTTGTATGACTCGGAAACAAAAATACAGTCGTCGCAATGGAACGCGACGGTAGAAGTGAACGCCAATCCAAAAAAGCGTTCTGGATGCATTTCCGGAAGTAAACGTATTGGTGGATCAAGTGTGTGGAGGAGCAAAGGGCCTGGTTTGAAGAGAATTATAAATAGTGTCCCAATCCCGTCATGTTATATATGTTATATATTTTTCCTGGATAATTGTTAGACTGGCATGGTGTGTGTGTGTTTGTGTAGTTTAGAGAGAGAGAGAGAGGGGGAGGGAGGAGAGAGAGAGAGAGAGAGTGCGCACTTAATTTTAACTTTTCATGAAGGGATTTAGAGACACAAATCGGTCTTATTTCAAATTCCCGGGTTTGGTTCTTACCATGATGACTGCTCGATTAACTCTAGCTAATTACACTTATTTTTTTAGAATTGCTATTTTTCAATAAGGTTTCTTTATACGAAAAGTTTTCAAAACTTGTTAAATATGATTACACATTGGGCCTAATTAATAAAATTAAAAGTATCCGTTTTCCTTTTCATACATACAAAGGCTTTTGACGACAGCAACTAGGGTATAAAGGCCTTTTGTTTTCGGCTACATTGAACACATGATAATTTATTTCAGTAAAATGGTATTCATTTTTCTTCCGCTGTATCTGTAAGGTAACAAATGTAAACTTCAAATTTAAAATTAAAAATGTTTAGCCCTTTGCAAAATTTTGTTATGCGGCTCAGTAACAACAACTGTTCCTGTTTGTAATTAATTATACTCGTATCCCCTGTTCTCCTATTAATATGAAATGTTCACTGTAAATAATAATACACATTTGAGGCTAATCGGTAAAATGTAGACTGATAAGATATAAAAAAGACAAAAGTTTGAAATTTTTAAAATTATGGAGGCAGTGTTGAAAGCGTTTTTAAAAAAAAATCTCCACACAGATTTCACTGGACTGTTACTTAACGGATCTCATTTGGCTGCGCAAAAACCTATAAAATTTTGTTGAAAATTAGCTCAAATATTGTTTTAAAAGACCAAAATAATATTTATGGGCCTACTTACAATGTTCAACGACTTCTTAAAACGTGTAACGAAAATATGTACTCATTCGGGTACACATTCCCGAGTTTGTGTGTCTTACTATGATACCCGGTTCACTTTCCAATGGAAATCTTCATTATTAAAATTAGTATTTAGGCCTAAATGAAAATCTCAAGTTGCTTAAGTGTTGGGACATAAATGAGGGGGAAATAGAAATTTTTTGATAAACCAATAAAATTGTATTTAGATTTTATTTAAAAAACTCAGTTTTCGGGGATTTTGTCAATTTTGGTAATTTTTTGCACCAAAACGCTTTATTACGAGTATATGCCCAATATTATTAATCCAAAATACAAAAGTGCGAAAACAACGGGAACGTACAAGAAAATGAAAATAAAAGTGACAAACATAACCTCAAAATGACTACTTCACAAAAGTAGGAAACGTGTTTCTTATCGCTAAAACGATTAGTAAAATGCGTGTTAGTAATAATAGAAATAATATTTATTTTTATTTAAAAATAAGAACCACCAACTCGACTTGGTTGTTTGGTGTTCAAATCAACTAATAGTTTTATAACCAGTATTCCGTAAAAGCTACTAACCTTTGTAATGAGTGTTATTGCGGCTGATATAAAGCTGCCGCTGCTTTGTAAAAATGGACGTCAGAATACAGTTCCGTAATAAGTGGCTAAAAAACGTGACTTATTGCAATAAATTTAATCTTCCGCGGGTTCATAACTCTCAACTAAATAAATTAGCACATAATAAAATCAAAAAATTGTTACAATTATTACTTTTGTAAAAGTTCCGAAAAGTCAGAAATACCTATTATAATACAGTATTTTAAAATTTGTAACATAAAAAAGCTATTGATATACCGCTAAGATGAAATAATTTAATCATTTGCAGGCACAAACCATAAAATAAATCAATTTTTCCAATTAGGCTAGCACTATATTAAACAATTAAAAGAAATTTAAGTAATGTAAGCACTAATATCAGTGTTAAAAATTTTGAGGTTAAAATGCTTGTTGACAATAATATTATTTTCTTTTACTATTTTTAAGTTTTCAACACATGAAATACAATAACTATAAATAAATATAATCTAACTTTAAATATAACTTATCTCTGACTTCAGTTTGAATACATGATAGCTACTAACTGTAAGCTATCATTTGTATCAAATAAATTGCATTTAGCTTGCATTAAACAAAAGCTGCCTCTGTGGCCTAGTTGATAGCGTACTAGGCTTTCACCCCGAGGACCCGAGTTCGATTCCCGGCGAGGGCTTGGCATTTTCATACGCTGTAAATCATCCCATCGTCTGCATTAGCCCAAGTGTGCACAATAGTCGGACGTTAAACACAAAAAAAAATACATTAAACAAAATTGTCTTGTGTTTTTATAAACAATTTCAAACCAAACTTTGTTAATTATATATAAGCACTGACCCGTTACATTTTTTCAATACCGTACATTTTACATTTTCACGCACAACAATTATTACACAAAAACTAAAAAAAAACACAAAACGTAACAAATGGTTTACACTACAATAAGGCAGTTGTAAAACAAGTGTACCTTCAGACAAACATGGACAATATTGCAATCATCTTCAATGAAATAACCAATCAGGTTGTCCCAATAAGATCACGTGAACGACTTCGTCATCTAACATAATATATTGTCGCTTAGAACAGCGTGAAACTATTCCTAACTAACCTTAATGTGATTATTCTAAATTAACTTAATTAATAGTTTATATTGTTTTAAATAATATACGAATGTATTGTGTAAATAATTTGTACATTAGTCTTATCACTAAATTTACATTAAGTTACTGTAATTGTTCAGGCTTACATTTATTTATTATTAATGTAACTATTAAAATTGTAGGTTATTAGCCAAACTGATAATGTTTGCAAAAACATCCGCAACAGCAGCACTGTACAGTTACTGGATTTATCGATCTAGTCGATAATCTTGTATTAATCTTGAAAAATAATAATAGTACGAAAATATTAAACTTTCTTACGTTCAGTTATTTCTACAAAATCCGTTCAGAAATCTACGAGTAATTTTACAGGATCAGATAATCAGATATCACGCATATTTTAGTCAGATATAAACATAACTCAGGTTAGCGCAACAATATTGAAATAACCTATATTATATTATTTACTATAATATATATAATAATATATAATATTAATAATATATATAATATATATTTATATGTATTATATTATTTACGGTTCGTGGGTCATTTGAAAAGCAAAATATGACGGCAGTTAATATCCATTTTATTTAAATTGATTTTTCGGTTTACTCCGAAATCTTAATTTCTTTTAACGTGGAATATTAACATCAATTACAAATTTTCATATATGTTCCAAACTGAAAAAATGATGAACTCATTTCGCAAAATTAATCCTTTTCAGGATTTTTTTATTTTTTTGTTCAATTGTTCAATTTTGTGTTCAAGTTAAATAAAGTCCGACTATAATTGCAAACACAAGTGCTTACGCGCGAGCACGCGCGTCACATACACACACACACACACACACACACACACACACACACACACACACACACACACACACACACACACATACACACGTGCGCGCGCACTCAAGCATACACCTACACATCTACAAAGACACGCGCGCACACAACACACACACACACACCGTTACATATTTCATGATCCTGAGCTTGAATATTATTTCAGTAGTTTAATGTAAAAAGTAGTTTTCTGACCATTATTTACGCATAAGATCTTTACAAGAAAATACAATCAAGTTTTTGTTAAAGTTTACATTATCTTTTTATCACTAAATGACTAACTTAGGTACTGACACAGTTAACCCTAACTATTAACTTTCCTGAAAACATCTCACTTAGCTGGGATGACTTAGCGAATCCATTAGAGTTAATTACACTAAAGTGAAATAATGTGTTGCCGAACCGAACTGCTGCTTGTTTTTTGTTCATTTCCATATAACGTCATGCAATGGAAATTACAGTTATCAGGTGTTAGTCTAGCTGATTTTGTGAAATTAACGCTCACTCTTAATAAAGTATGAGCATTAAACAGTCACTCGTAAATAAACTTTATCGAATATTTTCTGGTATAAAAAAACTAGTTTTTGTATGTAATAAATACACATTTCCTTTAAAAGTTACATGTTTCTTATCAACTTCTACAATTTCAACTGTTAAACAAAAAAAAATTACGATACATCTCATTCATTTTATCAGCAAATTTTGTACGTGAAAGCGTTTGTAACCTTAATATCCAAAACGCTTTCTGTCTTCTATAATATTTAGTTTAAAGGTTTGTTTCTTTATTTAAATAACAATAACAACATATTTAAATCATTTTTAAATTAAATCACGTATAAATGTAATTCAACCAGAACAGTTTACAATTTTTGTTAACATCAATGATAAAATCAAACTTTGGAATGAAATAAATAAACAGTTAAGCAAGTAACACTTTTTAGATCAAAACATAATAAAAAAACTTAACAGCTACCACTTCGGGCGCAACAATTGAGAGTTTTACACCAAGTTGGACGACAAAATTTATAATAGCTGATTGGGCGACAATAAATAATATTAAGTTATTTAGTAATTGTAGAAATTGTTAATCTTTAATGACAAGTATGGAATATTTTAAGGTTTAATTAACAAAGTATTCAATACAATACATAAAATCTTTTAATTACAATTGATTAGGCCTAAAACTAAATTAACTGTTATTACAATGCAAAACATTAATTGACAAATTATCTCAGGGTGGTTTTTTGATATTGCAAATAGAAACTAAGCAGGTTCAATTTAACAACTTACATAAAAAGATTATAATATGAATTACCACAATTGTTATCGAGAGTCTAATGCTAAAGAGTTGGCTGAATGGTAGATATGTTGGTCCAGATGTCCACAAGTCCAGAGCGAAGTTGGATTGAATCAAGATATTGAAGACAAATTGTTCACTTTACGACGATTGCACTCCACTTATTCAGTATTCTTACTGAATTAAATAATTGAATTAATTAAATTTTATTTCAATTTATACTGGCAACTTTTGTACCGCAATACCACTTAATTTGACGAAAGCTTAGTGTAAATTATAAACACTTTAAAAGAACTCTTGGTTCTATATCATTAACTAATATAAAAAACGACGATAACAAAAACCCTTCAGTATTGACTCACCTTATCGGTAATACTTTAATGAAAAAAACTTTCTCGATTATACTGCCTGCGATCTTTCTGTTACTCAAGTTATAAAATAAAGACGTTTAGTCGTTCAAAACCTGTAAGTACCCTTCATCTGCGAAACCTCCCTTCTAAAGTAGCTAAATTTGCTTAACCAATAAGGGTAAGGCGTGTATGGTGCCAAAGCAATAATTTAAAAATTATTTAAATATAAACTGTTTTTGCCCTTAAATTCTTGCAACGTTTGATGTTTTGTCTTTTCCTTTTCTTCAAGTAACGGCATCCTGCAGTTAACTTTTATTAGAGTTTACCGCTTTTAATACCCTTCCTAACTGTCAAATCCGCACATATTTTTGAATTTTAAAGCTAAACTATTAGGTACGTGTTAGATATGTTACAGCATAAAAAAATAAAAAAACTCAGCCACAGCTTGTAACGTCATCCATGTGTCACGACTGCCTCCTCGTTTTCTGCTAAGTATGATTTTCAAAAGTAGGTCAACATCATAAAGTGCATAGCTGAGGACAACGGATATAAATCTAAATATAGTTTAAAAATAATAAGTGTAAAAGTTGGCTGAAGAATGGACAAGGACAAGAAGTAAGCTGTGGTAACAACCCGACAAGTACCGAGAAGGTGAACATTTTAAATAAAGTTTTCAGAAAAACAAACCTAGGGAATGTGTCTAGGCCGGACATTTATTTGGTACACCCGTACATATAAAACGACATATAAATACCTCAAATAAAGAAACAAGTGTACGTGTATATTAGAATTAGGGGAGTTCTGTATAAAACTTGCCAAAAATTAAAAGATAACCTAAAATTTAAATTGCATTTCATCTATAATAGAATAATAAAAACAAAAAATTGATAATTGTACATACAAATACATGAAAATATTCCTTCGGCCTTTCTAATTCTTCCCATTTTATTCACATAGATGAAGGAAGTATATGAAGTATTAAAATTTCATATACTTCCTTCCTCTATGTGAATGAAATGGAAAGACTTAGAAAGGCAGGAGGAATATTTTCATATATTTGTATGGTCAATTATCAATTTTTGTTTGTATTATTCTATTATAGATGAAATGCAAGTGCTTTTACAGTCCATATACGTATGTCTTAGTGTAGACGACTTGACAATGACCCAGTGAGGATGAAACCTTACTGATATCAAGACTAAACAAAGTTAATATAGTGCACTCACGGTTGTTTGTGTTGTCACTTCCGAACGATTCCTTTAAACTTCAATCGGTGTCAGTTTTGGAAATGTACGTATATAAAAAAACTGCAAAATAATTTTGTTATCAAATTTAGTAAGAGTAACATATTATGGCAACCAAACACCACACACAGACAGATACATACGCTCACACACACACACACACACACACACACACACACACACACACACACACACACACACACACATTTTAACTTCATTTATACTTGAAATAAAATATGATTTGTCAGACATATTAATATTACAGAAATTTGCTTTTAGCTAGCTTTTTCACCATTCTCACGGAATGCCATTTTGTTGGGAGTAATTTAATCGCTCGCGTGGCTGAATACAATAGGCCTAACTAAAATATTTCAAATCTGTACAGATATTCGATATTTTATAACAATGACTGTATTGTGTTGCGAATAGCAAACGTTAAGTACACAGCGCCGCTTAGTGCTGATCCCAATAAAGCTTTCTGTACAATAGACTCTTAATATTAACAGTTCTTCTCAATTTTATTGTAATCTTCAACAGATCTCACGACGTTTTATAAAACTAATTCTAAAGAAACTGTCTCACTTGCGCTATGGAATCATAACAACATCGAATAACAAAAAACATTTCCATAATACCAGGGGGCCCGTGAGACATTTTGCACTATGAAAGTTTTAAATAGACACAGCCTTTTGAATAAGTATTTCATTTTCTTTAATGGATGCAAACATGTTAGTTGATTTAGTTACCCTTGAAAAGGCTACATACATGCCGTCCGTGAGTAAAGACGGCATTTGGTAAATACAATCCTGCTCTTTGAAGTTTTTGTCCCTGCGACTTGTTTATAGTGACAGCAAGCGCAATTTTAATGGGTAACCGTCTTCTAGTCAATTGAAAATGTATGTTTTATAAACTTTAACTGTATTTTGACCTTTTAATTGTACTTTTTATTTTATGATGTCCGTATTAACAGTAGATAAATGCACAATAGAAGTAGAAATTACAAATATATTTGTGTAAAAACATGCGTTTGGTATTCGAAATCCTTGTCCCGGCTTGTACAACGGGCTGGAATAGGGGACTGTAAGTAGGGCCACGTTACCTATACCTTTAATGACTTCTACATAAATACTGAAATTATTCTAAGCATGTTATGCAAAAATGTGACATTTTAATGGGATTGTCTATTGGCGATTAATAAGGTAGCTTCATAAAATATACAAAATATTGTCTGATTTGTGATACCGCGCATGCGTATCGAAGATGCCGTTATAACAGTTAAAAGTGTCTTTTATGTTGAAATTTTCCACAAACATTACGTTTTAGCGCAAAATCGTTTTGCAATGTCAAAAGCCGGTTAAAAAATTTGTCTAAAGATACCTCATTTATGCCTGCACGAATGGTATGTGCTGAGAAAAAGGGAGGATGTTGACTCGAGAAATAATACATACCAGAAGGGCCCGTGTGAAATTTCGCACTATGAAAGTTTTAAGAAAAAACGCAGCGTAATTAATAAGAGTTGCAGTTGGGGTGAGGGCGGTAGTTGAAAGGAAGGGAAAACATGATTAAAAAATATATCGAAAAGCGAGCGGTTTGAAATAATAACCACACATTTATGAGTCATTGTAGTAAGCCTATATACATTTCAATAAACATAATTGGTTTTGTAATTGCAGTTTTTACAGGGCATAACAATACCTCGTTGTAAACGATATTTGATGTAAGAATGTAATCTTCTTATACTTTTTGTATTTAATTTTCTTCAATGGATACCAACATGTTAGTTGATTTAGTTACCTGTAAAAAAGCTATATACAAAAGGCTATATGTCCGTGTATAAAGACGGTATTTGGTAAATGCAATCCTGCTCTTTAAAGTGTTTGTCCCTGCGATTCGTTTATAGTGATACAAAACGCAGTTTTAATAGGTAAGTGACGTCCAGTCAATTGAAAAGGCATGCTTGATAACCTTTAACTGTATTTTGACATTTTAATTGTACTTCGTCTTTTATGATATCCGTATTAACAATGGATAAATGTACGATGGAAGGATAAATCACAAATATATTTGTTTTAAACAGTGTCCAAAACATGTGTTTGGTATTCGAAATGCTTTTCCCGGCTTGTACGACCGGCAGGGTTAGGGGGCCATATACAATAGGTTAATCTATTTATACGTTAATGAATTTTAAGTTAAAATTTAATGGTTCTAAGCATGTCATGTAAAAAAGTGCATTTGTAATGAGTTAAAAGTGTCTTTTATGTTAAAATTTTCCACAAACAGTAAGTTTTAGCGCAAAATCGTTCTGCAAAGTCAAGATCCGGATAAAAAATCTTTCTATATACCTCATTTATGCCTGTTAGAATAGTGTGTGCTAAGAAAAAGGATGTTGACTCGAGAAATAACATATATGATGATTAGGGGGAATAGTTTCAACAATGTCTGCTAAAAAATCTTGAAAACTGTAAAATACATTTTACAAGTTTGTATTATTACACACCGTTTCCACGCTTCGTCATGATCAGGCAGTTAATGAGTGTACAATATTTAACTGTAATGGGTTTTTGTAACTCACCCAATTTCGAGCCAAGAGAGACTACCGTTGTAGACTAAACAGATTTGAACAATTGATGCCTGATATTAATGTTTGCCGAGCAGTGTAATACGTTGCCATAGCAACTGTAGAATACGTCATAACAACTGATTGGCTACACAGTCCCTAACTGATTATTGTACCATTACATTTCTGTATAACAAAGTTAATTATTTCATTAAAACCATTGTGTTACCGCCCTCAATGTGCTCACATCTTAAAACTTTCTAAACACACTTCGTAATGTTAAATTTATTCTTACTTGCAGGGATTCTTTGACAGATTGTTTACAGTTAAATTTTTATTGAATGAAAAGTAAAACAGTAACAAAAATAAAGAAAATGAGTTGTTAATATAAAGATTATCGCTATTGTTAGCGAATTTCCTAACAACAGAATTTCAACGATCTGTTTTAATCCTGCAGAACAGTGAGATTTTTAAGAGGAATAGAATTTTTTTATTTTGGCCGCCATTTTGTTTCTACAAACATCAGCCTGATGCAATTCTCACATACTATCTCTGATACCTTCTTTAAAAAGTATGTATAGTTTCAAAATGATCAAAGGAGGAATGAGAAAATAATGGAGGATCAAATGCGTAAACCTCTTCGTGGGATACACTGTATGTGTGTGTGTGTGTGTGTGTGTGTGTGTGTGTGTGTGTGTGTGTGTGTGTGTGTGTGTGTGTGTGTGTGTGTGTGTGTGTGTGTGTGTGTGTGTGTGTGTGTGTGTGTGTGTGTGTGTGTGTGTGTGTGTGTGTGTGTGTGTGTGTGTGTGTGTGTGTGCGCACGCTTAACACGTTTAAGTTGACAATTTTGATTCCAATTTGATTTAAACGTGTTCACAAAATTAATTTTTCAACACAGTTTTCAAATGACATTCATTCCAAATCTTTAAAAATTGCATAACCTTTTTGTCGTAATTTTTTTTTAAGATTTCACCTTCGAAGTAAACTTTAAAACTGCATAAATTATCTTTTTGAATTTTCAAAATCCGTTGAAATTAAGAATTTATTGAAATTGACTGCGGTCAGGAGTTTATTTTCGTATTTGTAGCGTAATTTAGAAGTTATTTTTCTGATTATGATTTCGAAATTATATTTTCAAGAAGTACTCAATAAAAACATATTTTAGGAAATCCGCTTCTATCACGTCGCTGAGACAGCTGATTTTATTCACAAAAGACCGTAATTTATTTAAATTTATACTAAAATTTATTTTAATTTTAAAGGCCGTATAAGATATGATTACATATATAGCTATCTGACTTGCAACGTGTGACAATTAGGAAATTCAATTAACCACTGTCGCGATGACAGCCTGCACATGTGTTTTCTACTTTGTAATTCTGTGATGCTTATTTGTAAAAAAGCGTTTAATTTTAATGAACCCTAATAACGTTAATCTCATCCAATCTAAGCTCTTGGATTAAACTGGAGGAACATAACTCTGGATAAGCGAAAATTAATCGCAACTCGAGATTCAATTATCACTAAATTCTAAACATTTTTTGAACATAATGTAACATTTACGTAATAACATTTTCGTAAATACAAATAAAAAATCAATTTAATATTATGTAATTTTTCAATTTTGTTTTCCAGTCTGTTGATTTAACTTACATGAGAAACTTTTAATCTAATTTAAGCTGTGTTTAAAATGCAGGTAAGCTTTGCAGATACCATCACAAAAACTTAAAAATGTATTGGAAATGTAATAAACTAACTTTTTTCGTTTTACACATTTTTACGCAAATCGAAACGGAAGTCGATTTAACTACAATACATCCGATATTTAATAACCGAAAACCAATGTTATGATTAAATTATTTAATATTTCTTCGATATCGTAACTTACATTGTAAAACACTTAATACATTTAATACAACATTATTTTGTAGAATGATTACCTATTTCATCTTTAAAAGACTGTTTTCAAAACAAAACTAGTTTCTAACCATAATAATATTTGTTCTGTTCAGACTCAGATACTTCCAAGTCTACGTGCTCCAGCACGCGAAACAAAATTCTGTTGATTCTTTACCATCTTAGTATAAATATGTAAATTAACAGGACTAATATATATGATACCATTTTTAGTATCATATATAATATATGATTTTTAGTATAATATAAGATATGATTACATATATAGCTATTTGACTTGCAACGTGTGACAATTAGGAAATTCAATTAACCACTGTCGCGATGACAGCCTGCACATGTGTTTTCTACTTTGTAATTCTGTGATGCTTATTTGTCTGCTGCGTCACGTCAAGGTTGTTAGTTCTAGCCGAAGTTACTGCTTCCCGTTAATGTTAATTCCGAGCTCTAAAAGTACAGACGCTAGGCAAAACAACACAAAGGAAGTGCTTCTTTACATATTTAATGCTCAAATATAAAAATTATTTTTTAATCTTAGGCCCTATTTTATTTTCATTTACTTACACTGCCAAAGGTCGAGTGGAAGTATAGAAACACTTTTAAATTTCTTGAGGAGTTTTTCAAAAGACGCTTTTGATGAAGTTCATATGTACAAAAATATGTAAAATATCAAAAAAATCTGAAAAAATGTTTCTGTTTTGGTCCAAACTAGGTTATGTGCAATTATTATAATTATATATATATTAGTCTGAATTCCATATTTTATAAAGAAAATGTAAAATAATTTAATGAAGTTTTGATACAGAAGTAACATTGTTAAGTAATTCAAAGTGGAGAATGTTAATTAAGATAACCTACATAAAATTCCAGTGAGCAAAGTTTTCCTTACTTATTAACAGGCTCAAGTGAATGTCTGGTTGAATACGAATTTGATATAAAGGACTTTAGTCGAGTCAGTGTGTATGCTTTAATTGTAATCATAAAACTACTATAATAAGTTTCAGGTTATGTTGTTGAAAACTAGCAATATTAACACCAATTATTATAAAAGTTTATATCTTTTTCGAATGTATTATAAACGGTTACAACGTGCACATGTTCTTCAACTAAGGAAAAAATACCGAAACCAAAGCAACACAACGTTTTCACATAATACGCGTGTACTGTTATCGAAAAGTAGGAAGAAAAAGAAAGAGACAGAAATAGAGACGAAATTCGTTTGTTCCATATTTCCGTTACATTCTTCCTTTCAGCAGACTGTTTTTCTATTCACTCCTTTCGCCAAAGCTAAGGTGAAAAGCTTCTCTTCAATATTATAATTAATGTTTTTTAATTTTTTTTTGTGAGTTATCGATCAGAAATAATTTCTATAATTTTTGCGAAACGTCGAAACTTTAGACGAAATTTGTCCGTTTATAAAGTTTTAAACGAATGTAACGAGGCACGTTTCGCAATATTACACAATGGGTACATATGCATACTGTACGAAACTTTAGACAAAATTTGTCCGTTTATAAAGTTTTAAAGGAATGTAACGAGGCACGTTTCGCAATATTACACAATGGGTACATATGCATACTGTACGAAACTTTAGACAAAATTTGTCCGTTTATAAAGTTTTAAACGAATGTAACGAGGCACGTTTCGCAATATTACACAATGGGTACATATGCATACTGTACGAAACTTTAGACAAAATTTGTCCGTTTATAAAGTTTTAAACGAATGTAACGAGGCACGTTTCGCAATATTACACAATAGGTACATATGCATACTGTACAAAACTTTAGACGAAATTTGTCCGTTTATAAAGTTTTAAACGAATGTAACGAGGCACGTTTCGCAATATTACACAATGGGTACATATGCATACTGTACGAAACTTTAGACAAAATTTGTCCGTTTATAAAGTTTTAAACGAATGTAACGAGGCACGTTTCGCAATATTACACAATGGGTACATATGCATACTGTACGAAACTTTAGACGAAATTTGTCCGTTTATAAAGTTTTAAACGAATGTAACGAGGCACGTTTCGCAATATTACACAATGGGTACATATGCATACTGTACGATTGCATTCTCCGCTTAGCTAAAAATAACATTTTATTGTTAAAGCTTTCATTCCAGTAAACGTCATACAGTAAGTAGTCTAGTATTGTAGTGGAGCAAGGCTGTTGTACTAAAACAAAATTATACGAGCACTTCCGGCGGATTAGTTTGACCTAACTTACTGACTGCATTCTCCTATTCCTTCCTTATTTCCTTTATTAGGATTCATAGGCAAATATGTCTGCCTGTCGGTGTTTCGACAGAACGTACCAAGTAGGTCGATTCCAGCTAACTGCGTAATGTCTCCTTATAATCCTTAAGTAATTTACACTGCGACACAATGTATCACCACAGTAGCACTTGATATTGACCATTTATAATATGTATTACACCTAGGTATATAATCCTTAAGCAATTTACACTGCGACACAATGTATCACCACAGTAGCACTTGATATTGACCATTTATAATATGTATTACACCTAGGTATATAATCCTTAAGCAATTTACACTGCGACACAATGTATCACCCCAGTAGCACTTGATATTGACCATTTATAATATGTATTACACCTAGGTATATAATCCTTAAGCAATTTACACTGCGACACAATGTATCACCACAGTAGCACTTGATATTGACCATTTATAATATGTATTACACCTAGGTATATAATCCTTAAGCAATTTACACTGCGACACAATGTATCACCACAGTAGCACTTGATATTGACCATTTATAATATGTATTACACCTAGGTATATAATCCTTAAGCAATTTACACTGCGACACAATGTATCACCCAGTAGCACTTGATATTGACCATTTATAATATGTATTACACCTAGGTATATAATCCTTAAGCAATTTACACTGCGACACAATGTATCACCACAGTAGCACTTGATATTGACCATTTATAATATGTATTACACCTAGGTTTATTGCCTAAATAAATTGTTCCAGAGTATAGTCTAGAAACAATAAACTTGAGCCTGTTGATCAAGAAATACATACAAGAGAATTCATTTTTTACATGAATAAATGCCTTTGGCACAAAGCACTCCATATCCACACGTGCAGCACTGGATTTCTTAAAACCAGTGGAAATCCAGGACGGCTGCAGAGTCTCCCAAGCTATTTTTTTTTATTAGGTTGTTGGAAAATTTGTTGGATAATCCACAGTTTATAACAAAAATCTGTAGCTCTTAAAGAAGCGTTGCTGAATAACTGGTTGAACACACTCTTAGAAAACCAACTCTGGTGATGAGTTTGAAAGAAGGAGGAGAAAGATCAACTGCACATAACATTTAAGTTTCAAAAAGTAGGAAAGTTCATCATATATGCGGGAGTCTTGAGTCTTTATGAAGCAAATATGGTTGTCTTTGCACAAGTTGGTAAACTTGTAAACTATAACTATAACGAAGTAAACTATAACTATACTCCTTATAGTTATAGTATAGGTATAGTTTTTTAAGATGGAGGTTTTCCGATACGTGTCAACGAAAGTAGAATTGACGAAGCTAGGGAAGGCAGATCATTATACTGAACATTGTGATAATAATCCTAGCAGAAAAGAAGAAGAATATAAAAAGAATTTTAACAAGAACAATAAACATAACCTTATAACAATATCATAACAATATCAGGTGAAATGATATTGAATCTATTGTGCGAAATCAGCTGTTTAGAAGTAGTCACTTCTAGTCTAGATATATACAAGAACAATATATGTTGTGAGGTATGTATTACGGATTCAAGTGTTACTCGATAGTAAACTCATGTTTTGTCTACCGCGACTATACAAGTTTTCACTTCAAAAACACATTTTAATCTGAAAACATGGATGCACATAGTACTCCTCTTTTCCCCTTCATTCCACTGAAAGTGCAAACCCATACTATTTGCAAAGTATGCCTAGGAGCTCTTGCCCCTATTGCTCTGCGCATGTCTTTGGCCTTCACATTGCCTGTTTCCCGCGTTCACTACAGTGCGCGTATGGTTATGTTACAGGGTTCCGTGACGCAAACTGAATTTTTCCCCTTGCAAAACATACACCCATAACCCGCAATAAGATGTAGTCACTTCAAAAATAATAAAAACGTTTACGAATTATTTTTTTAATAAATCAGCTTAACCACAGCTGATTCTGAACAAGACAAATTGATTTATAAAAATATAGTTATTTTGTTCAAAGTCTGGATAAAATGTAATTACTGGTAGCAATATCAGAACAAATAATATATTTGATATCAATTGATATAAGTTTTTCTGTGATCTTTTTTTATAAAAGGTTACTTATTTTATCTTATTTTATGAAAGGTTTTCCCTAAAATGATGCTTATTTCATAATAAAAAATTCTAAATTTCTGTTTTAAGTTTTTGTTACTGAATTTTCGATTGGTTTAACCTAATGTTGTAATAATTCAAAAGTAGATCTTGTAACCTGCACAACAAAAATTGCGGTACCTTTTGTCTGATATAATTAACAAACCTTAAGTCGTATACTTCTGTCGTAAACTATGAGATCGATCTGTATACAATTTGGCGAAAATGATCTTTGCAGCTGTCTAAAACAATAAAAGACGTAGAGGTTGACGACAAAAACCTATACGACGGGTAAAACGTACAAATTACAACAATGTTAAAAAAAAAAAAAATTGTATAGTGTTTATTAACATGGCCTGATGTATTTGGTATGAATACACTACTGACAAATTTGAAACAAATTATTATCGCGATATATTTTATTATATTGTGTTTTTTATGAAAACTTTTGAAATTTGAATTACATTGAAACAGTTGAAATGTGTCCTGGAACAAATTGTAGCACATTATTCACTGAAAAACCTAACCTTTAATAGATAGAGTGTGTTACACTGCGTATTGTAACTTTTAACATTATCCTGCGTGTGATGCATTAAACCATTTCAAACGTTTCTTATAGAACTTTTAAAATGTGTTTTGAGCGTTGAAAATTGTGACTTTTTAACAGAAATTTTATGTCTAACAAAACACAAATTGAACTTCGTCACCTACTTTGTGACGCGTATTTGGCAGTAATGTGATGCATTGCCGTTATATCTCGTGACTACTCTACATTGATCTGCAGTCTGGTATTAACCTTACCTTAACTCACTAACTCAAGTTTTAGCGCGATTCTATGGCATAATAAATTTATGTAATTTACAATACAAGTTGCAGAATACCGTAAATGTACAATACAAACTGTGCAGAATACAGTAAGTGTACAAGCTGTGCAGAATACAATATATGTTCAATACAAGTTGTGTAAAATACAATAAATGTACAATAAAAGCAATGCAGAAAACAATAAATGTTCAATACAAGCTGTGCAAAATACAGTAAATATAAAATACAAGCTGTGCAGAATACAATATATGTTCATTATAAGCTGTGTAAAATACAGTAAATGCACAATACAAGCTGTGTAGAATACAAGAAATGTACAAGCTGTACAGGATACAATTAATGTTCAGTACAAGCTGTGCAGAATATAATAAATGCACAATACAAGTTGTGCAAAATGCAATAAATATATAATACAAGCTTTGCGTAATACAGTAAATGTACAATACAAGTTGTTCAAAATGCAATAAATGTACAATACAAGTTATGCAAAATGCAATAAATGTACAATACAAGCTGTGCATAATACAGTAAATGTACAATACAAGATGTGTAAAATACTGTAAATGACGCAAAAACATTGCACTTTTTCAAAACTAGTTAAATTTTAACATAAATCATAGAAACAACCAAAAACTTGTAGGTCGTTATATATAGTCAGAGAGAAAATTTAAGAAACATAATAAAATGTTCCCGTAAACGTCTTGTTTCATGTCCTTGAAACAACTACAAATTTAATCTTGTCGTTGAAATTTAAACTGGAGTGTTTTATTTTTAAGAATTGATCAGCTGATTTCCATATCGTGCACTGCCGCAACACTAACTCAACCACTCAGAACACACTGCACGGACTGTACCACTTATGTTCTTCTTTTGATGCCTTAACAAAAAGTGACTTTGGAATAGTGTTTTACTAAACAACACTTTAAGTTAGGAAACTTTAAGTACACAATAAAATGATATAAGTGTGTAAAAACGCCTTCTTATAGTTGTTGGTAAATTTTTCAAAATACGCTTTTGTCGAAGTATATAAATACACAAATATGTAAATATCGAAATATTCTTAAAATCCGTTTTTGTTTTCACCGAAATTAGATTTATAATTTTTTCAAACTGTTTCTGATTTAACATGTCGAAATTAGAGAGGGATAGATAGAGGGATAAACAACTGCGTGTACAAGAACTATAAGTATTTGAAATCAGTGTCACTTTTACCTTTAAATGATATAACACAGTAGATAAATAAAATTAATACATATTTTCCCATACAATTATACCTCATAAACAACCCTAAATAGTTTCTGTCAACAACCCCTTATATTTTTCCAGGGTTTGAGCTACTTCACAACACTATTCACCAAATTTTATGTCGATGATCAGATAGTTTGACACGAAGAAAACTGATACGAGCAGTGAACCCTATAAACAAAAACAATCACTAATAGGATTTTTTCAATATATGTTTTTTTTCAAAATTTAGTAAACTTCAAAAATTTGGAACTGGATATTGTCCAATAAAAACCTAAAATATTTATAGCGTTACGGAGAACTTCTGCAAAGTATATACCATAATAAACTTACATGTTAGCATTACTGAACACACAATGTATTCTATAGTATAGTTAGTTACAACTTTCACATTGTTGTTAACTATATGAAGGAGTCGCGAGAATTGGCAACGTCGCACACTTTGCACGTGTCTGTTTCCATTATGCAAATAGCAGAGCTATAATGTGAGAGCGACTGTAGTGGATTGAATCATCGCTTTATCTTGAACTACAAAACGTACAGCCTCTACTGAGCGAGCACAAACAAGTAATTACACATATACGTCATAGTAGGGAAACTAGGCCGGCGAAATAAAAGGTAAACTTAATTGTAGTCTCAGTAGCAAGGCAGTCACAGATATTCCGTCACTAGCGTAAAGTATTGAAATGACTGGTAGCAATATCAGAACAAATAATTGATATAACTTTTTAGTGATCGTTTTTGATAAAAGGTTACTTCTTTCCACCTTAGCGAGTTTCTTGTTTTTCCTTAAAATGGTATTTGTTACTGTTCTATTGGTTTAACCACCTAATATTGTAATACTTAAAAATTGGACTTTGTAAAGTGCACGATACAAATTGCGGTACGTTTTGTAGAAATATGATACCGATCATAGTGTAAGGAGAACGGACACGAGCGGTGGACCCTAAAAGCAATAATAATCGCTCTTAATAGGGTTTTTTCAATACATTCTTATTCGTTCTTTTTTATTTCAATCTTTAGTAAACTTTCTAAAATTTGGAAGTGGATATTGTCCAATAAAAACCTAAAATATTTATAGTGTTACGGAGAATTTCTGCACAGTATATACCATAATAAGTAAGCTATCGATAAAAACTACCCGAAATATCAGCATTGTCAAAAATCAAAAAACCCATTCATCGTCGGAGCCCATCGGTTTATAACAAAATGCAGTGTATAATGTTTGAAATAAAAGAAATTTAAGTTTTGTTATTTAATAAAAAAACTAAAACAAATCCAGATTACGGTCGATGCTTAGTAAATTTAATTTAGTAAATTTCAGTTAAGTGAAAGTAAATTAGGCTATTGTAGATAGCTGAATCGCCGACAATTTTTTGGATGGAATGATTGCGGGCAGTACGTTGAGTTAAGGGCAACATTTGTGGCACATTGGTCTTTTTTTATAAGAAAGAAACAAAAATTAAAACACTGTTTAGTTTGTGAAAGCAATGAATACAAGCACTGCAACTTCTGAAGTTGTTTGTGAATTTTTCAAAAGACGCATTAGTTAAGGTCCATAGATGAAAAATATGTAAGGTTGAGACGTTCTGCAATAACCAAATTTTGTTTTAATCTACTAAAACACCGACATGCTCAACTTGCAGTATATTTCTACGAGTTCCTTTGAATTTCAAATTGTTTTTTTAAATTAACATTAGATTAAATCAAATTTATATTATCGGTATGTAAAATAAAAATTTACATAAATAAATTCCCACTGAAAAAGTACACATTTACCTATTAATGTTTAGTTTAATTTATTATGTTCTACAATTGTGTGTTTATTTTAATTGATTAATAAAATAATGAAGCACATTGTGTTGTTTTAAATATAACAATAATTGTTTAGTGTCATCTACACTGCCGCGACGCGGACTTAACATTTGTTGTGTACGGTTTAAATAATATTTAAAGTAGTATTTAAATAGCTTCTTGAAACGTATTTGACGCTAAAACATAAAAATGATAACTGAACATTGTTTAGTTCTTTGTGAATTTTTCAAAAGACGCATTAGTTGAAGTCAATAAATAAAAAAATGTAAAGTATGAAAAGTTATACAAACTATTTTTTTATGTGACTATTTCTTTTCGCGGTGTATGAGAGTATGTTTTGTACGGGAAAAAATTCAGTTTGCCATCACGGAACACTTTACCGTCACGGAACGCTTGTATTTTTGTTTATTGATTAATAATAAAATGTATTTTTGAAGTGAAAACTTTTATGTTTGCGGTTGACAAAACATAGATTTGCTTTCGCGTAACGCTTGAATCCGTAATGCATACCTCACAGCATGGAAGTAACTACTTCTAAACAGCTGAATTTGCACAACAGCTTTTCATTTCAATTGAGGTTATGTTTATTGTTCTTGTTAATTTTAAAAATGTGTATTTTATAAATTTGTGTAGTTAAATTATTTAATGTATATGAAATATACCAATTTCTGAATGCCAGAATCACAAATATTATATTTATTTTTTTACATAAGCAGTGTAACTGTCAAAAGTAGGGTTGTAAACTGATTATTACAGTCGCTTATATAGCCTAACATACTCTGATTCATAGTCTGTGACAGTTTCTGTTAATTTTAAAGTTGTGTACCTGAACACACGCGAAATTTAATACGAAAATAATGTTCATAAGTTGCCCTTTCCTGCATGCATCTAAATGTTTATAAAAATAACTAAATCATAATAAATAATGAAAAAGTTACAGACAGGCACGCCAAAAGAAGTAGTCACTTCTGTCGGCCAGTCCCGCACTGCCCAAGTTTGTTTTATCCAAACTAGATTTATAGATTTTCCGAGATTGTTCTGACAGTTAATTCGAATTTAGAAGGGGTCGTTTTAAATATGTCTATATACATTATAAATATTCTGAATCAGTATCACATCCAGTTTAAAATTGTACCCACACTAGATAAATTAAACAAAAAATACTTTTAAGATTTTACCCCTGAAATAACCGTAAATATTTTTAGTCCTTAACGCCTATACTTTTTGTGCGATCGGGCCGCAACAAACACCATTTTTATGACTGACCACAACGTTCACGAGTGTTAGTGACAGATATACGGACTTCGGCTTTACTGCCCCCAGAAGTACTTTATTTTCTCAGTAAGTAGAAGGAATTGTGATGCAGCGCCTTTAAATACTATAACCGTAGTTAAGGCCTACAGGCATCAGAAAGCCAACACCAAACTATCTGAGTAGAACTATAAAACAAAGAATGGAAATAGTTAAAAAGTTTAAACATAGAAACTGATTAAAACAAAAACTTAGACGAAGGAAACTTATATTTTAAGGAAAATATAAATCATAACACAAACATCAACTGGCCTCATAAAACAGTGAAAATAATTTCATAAATCTTCTTGCGGGTTTTAAGGATCTCAATCCTATAGGAAACCGAGATTAAAATACTTTGAATATGGTTTTGTATTAAAGAATGAATTTTTAATTTTAATAAAACAAAACTTATATTTTTACGTGTTTTTTGAGACGAAAAACTTTTCCAACTTTCTCACTGAAGTATAAATGAAGTAAACGAATCGCCTTTCGTTTGATGGTTATAGGAGCTCGTGGTCGAAGTGGCTAAAACATCGGTCAGTCTACTGCGTCACTCAACTGCGCACCTAAATTTCTTAGTTTGAGCCCAGTTGCTTTTTTTTTCTTACCGTTAACACTGATCCCTTATTTTCATTAGTCTAACTGACAAAGTATGGACGTTAAGCAAATAAAAAAAAGATGATTATATATTTGTTTTATTTTACTTTGACGTAAGCCTGTGTGCATGTTCACAAGACTGAACTAGTTGATTGTTTTCATTATATTTTTCACAGAAATTTTGCATAACATTAATATTTAGAGCAAATATCATATTCAGTAAACGTTGAGCTAAACAAATGAGCAGTTAACTGAGTATCAAATCACCGGCCTACCCTGCTCGCCCTCTTGTGGTACTCTCTATAATTACTTGCGTGATGTCACGCAGGTTGTCCAACAAAACAATAAGTTTTACAAATTAATCAGCTTAAATCATATTACGTTGTACCTTATTGCACGTATCAAATTTACTTTCAAGAATTTATTTTACGAAATAATTAAAATAACAGATTCGTTTACAAATATTGAAAATAAAGAATAATAAAATTTACGATATACATAATCTGCCCTCTTACTCTTCGGGACACTCGTATTTCACACCGCTAAATGGAGAGTTTCCTTTGGATTGCATGTTATAACATATTGTAGTAGTATTACACTGTGCAACTGTATTAATAATTTACAAAGTCAACTGCGCGGTGCTGAGGTCAGTCGTACCAACCCCACAGAAATTAAAATAATGATGCAGCAAATGCAGCTTGATTTCTGCTAAATTTGTAGTTAGAAACAGTGCACGATGTTGTACGCATTGTTCTGTCAGCGTATTTTGGTATATCAGCCGTTGATTCCTAACTTGACTAATTGAAAAATTTGTAACTGCAATTTGTTAAAATTATTAGTTTTGTTTACACATATCTAGGAAATATATATATATTAATAAAATTTATATTTCCCCCGTAAGTATTGTGATAGTGAATATATATATATATATATATATATATATATATATATATATATATATATATATATATATGTGTGTGTGTGTGTGTGTGTGTGTGTGTGTGTGTTCAAAATAAAGGTAAATGTCTAGCATTTTTATACGAACTAGCCGATGTCGATGACGTTTGGAATTATGCTTTAAACTGCTCTTATTATTCAAAGCTATTTCTTAATTTTTCAAAAAATATCGTTCATTAACCCTTGTTTCACTTGATTTTACAAACTTAATATAATTAAATACTTCCTTAGGTTCTAACTAATTTATCAACTTTTTCTGAACTGTAATCTTATAATCGCTGATCATAGTGTAGGTAATTAACTATTTAAAGAATCCAGTTTTAACTACATATCGACCTGGTGAAATTAATTTAGGTATTACTCGATTTTCGGTCATAAATAAATATTAATAATTGATAAAGTTAACATGTTTGTTCTAACTTTTTTAAATAATTTAATTGAATGTTGACACCACTTTATTAAAACAGTTAAAATTAATGTTTTAAATCTTTTATTCGGCAATGTTTTGTTTGAAATTAACAACAAAAATATAACAATTTAGTATTGTGTGTATATAATTACAAAGTAACGCCGATAAAGTTTTAGTAATTATTCAATAATAGTTTGCAGCACAAAGTAAAATACTTTGAATGAAACAAAAATGTTTTATATTCTCCATAATAGTGGTTGTTACAGCACAAACTTGATGGATTTTATTCTTCTTTTTAAATTAGTGACGTTACCCTTCCTATTCAATTACGTTTTGTTAAAAGCACGAAAA
The DNA here is from genome assembly GCA_022606455.1 of Callitettix versicolor. Lineage (NCBI taxonomy): Eukaryota > Metazoa > Arthropoda > Insecta > Hemiptera > Cercopidae > Callitettix > Callitettix versicolor. Next base: position 29,363,725 of record CM040185.1, on the reverse strand, counting down.
AAATATGTTAAATTTAACAACAATGGGTGTCACTGCGAAACAAAACCATATTAAATTTAAAGAATGAAAGCACTGTGTTAGACAGAGTCATTCTTTACGGGGATTCAAAATCTTAAAACACGCTAACTTTTTAACACATTTTAAAAACTTTTGTTTCATTTTGACATTTTCAAATTCATTAAAGTCAATTATAAATAGCATTTCTTCCCAAAACATCATTTACCTGATTGAATTTTTACAATTTCGGGCCAAACTAATGCTCTTGAAGCACTTATGTAGACTTGTTTCTCAATTATAAACTAAATAGGTCTACTGTATTAACAAATAGGCTATCGTGTCTTTTGCACTATCGTGACGTGGACTGTATCTTAGATTAAGTGCTTTTAGGGCTCGGTGGTCGATGTGACCAAGGCACCTGTCAGTCTGCTGCGTCACGTCAAGGTTGTTAGTTCTAGCCGAAGTTACTGCTTCCCGTTAATGTTAATTCCGAGCTCTAAAAGTACAGACGCTAGGCAAAATAACACAAAGGAAGTGCTTCTTTACATATTTAATGCTCAAATATAAAAATTATTTTTTAATCTTAGGCCCCATTTTATTTTTATTTACTTACACTGCCAAAGGTCGAGTGGAAGTATAGAAACACTTTTAAATTTCTTGAGGAGTTTTTCAAAAGACGCTTTTGATGAAGTTCATATGTACAAAAATATGTAAAATATCAAAAAAATCTGAAAAAATGTTTCTGCTTTGGTCCAAACTAGGTTATGTGCAAAAATTATTTATTCGGAATCAGTTTCACTTCTAGTTTCAAATTACTCTCCAGAAGAGATAAATGTAAATAAAATATATTTTTACACCTTAAAATTCATAAGTATTTTTTTTTCGTCAATCCCTATATTTTTTCTGGATTTGGAGCCTACAAAAACCGTTTCCGTCAAATTTTATATTGATTGGAGATATAGTTTACGAGTAAGACAGACGGACGGACGGACACTATTTAAAACAGTTTAATCTCAGTTTAAATTAAAGTTAAAATTACACTCCATTTTTTGTTTTACGTTATGCAATATGTACAAAGTGAAGGCATGTCCCAGTTATACGACACAATATACCAGCTTTAGACGCAACGCTGGAGAAAATTAAAAAAAATAATTTGTGTTTTGTGCGCCATTTTATAATCATTAAACCTTGTGCTGGGACTTTAGCAGTGCAAGATAGTGCAAAGTGAAATGATCTTCGAAAAATCAACTTTTAAATGTTTCAGACCCCCGACATGGTTAAGGACTAAAATATTAGTTTTCTGTCGAGTTTAATTTTTAATTTTCAAAAAAGTTAAGCTCTTTTTTCGTTGAAAAATAATAATACAAAAATAAATACATTGTATTAAATTAATTTTATTTAAAGATGAACAATAGTCAGATAAAAGTTATGTTATAAAACATTTGAAAGTGGTGTTTTATTTTTGATTCGAGTATAGTTGAACTAAAGCAGAACTTATATATAACAATAGCATTACAGGCGAGTGACCACTGAAATTCCAAATTTTTCATTTTTCTGCAAAGATTATAGTGAGCATTATTTAAGGTATTTGTGTGTTTAAATAATATGTTTTGGTTTTGTTTCTTTTTCCAAAACTTTACTTACTTCTTCGCCTACAAACTTTTTAAATTCATCTTTCCGTTAGGGCAACACTTGACACACGCCTCTAACTTCCATTGTCACAAGTTATTTCCGTTCAGCTAACAAAGTTTTGCGCCGCCATATTTTTTAACTCACTCCTATTGATTTACTAATGCGTCATACCAGAAACACACTACAGAATCATTTCACTTTCTCCCTATACGAAATATTTATTATTTAATTACTTTTATTATTTTTACAATTAATAACAAAGTATGCAACAGTGTAACACTTAAAAATAAAGAAGTTTGCAAAAACATCTACACTATTACTCTAAAGATTTCTTTCAATGTGTTATAGTTGTGTTATAGTGACTGTAGAAAATTCGATTTTGTTATATTGTTAAAAAATGCATTTGTACTGCAAGTAGGCGTGCTATAAGCAATTTTCGAATAATTAAAAAAATTTATAAAAAATTAAAATTGAAAATAACTGTATTAGTGTAATAAAAATTATTTTAAGTACTGCACATATGTAGTTAACATGAATTAAATCTAGGGTTATATACTGCGGTCTTTATGGAACTATTAATTTAATTTATATATTTCTGAGATACTCAGTTACGGTGCCCAGCCCAAGTCTCTTCATAAAGTCTAGAATTTTAAGAGGATTCTAGGTTGATGACTCCCCTACTTCTAATTGGTGAGTTTCCAGTTCGTTATTCAGATGCTTGCTCTGCTAATTCTCTTTAATTTTATTTCTCTTGACTCTTTTCACGGCGGTTGTAATCCATTTGGCCAGCTTTTTGTTCTGTACTGAGATCTCGCTCATTCTGTTTTACATTCATACCCATGTTGTTCCCATGAGTAATTAAGGAAATGATGTCTGTCCGTACAGAGCCCCTTGTGCATGGGTCCAGCTAATGTATACTGGAAGGTTGCCAGATATCCCACGGTTCTGTTTAAAACACTATTAGGCCAGTGACATTTACTCCGTCAGTTCGAGTCACTTTACACTTTATAGTTAGTAAAACTGTGTGTGTATGCGTGCGCGTGCGTTTGTAATGTGTAATGCCAAAAAAGGTGGAACAATCTTTTATAGACGACTTGGGTTAGCGTACCGTCACTCTCCAGAGTGTGAGACTCAAGTTAAGTTCAAACTCAAGAGGTATTGCTAACCACTAAAAAACCACCAAAAGTATTCCTCTTCTGCAAAACCCCCTTACGGAACCACCACTAGACATTACTTCGTGGGGAGATGAACTGGTTGTCCGCCCACTCGTTTACATCGTTGGTTCTCCTTCTTTGGTTTTCAGCCATCAGCCTCTTCATGACCACTGTGGTGAATCCCGCAATGGCCCTCCAGTTGGCCTCTGAAGCCATCATTGTCGCAACCATACTTTCCGGTGTAATGCTGCCTCGCAGATATGCTTGCGGCTTCATCCTGTCTCGTCGAATGTCCGACACTGGAAAAACACATGCTCCGCATCTTCCTCCTCTGCTGTGTGTGTGTGTGTGTGTGTGTGTGTGTGTGTGTGTGTGTGTGGTTCATGTGTGTCGAGTAGACGAGTGAGAGTAGTATGAGCTAGAGGTACGGTGGGATCGCTAAGCCCATCAGTTGCTCACCTCAGCTGCCCCCGCCGGAATATATTTAACATAACAGTAATTCACGTGAAAAGTAAAAGATACATGAATTGCCATTATCAGATCACTTCTCTATTACGTAAAAATATTTAAATTAAGTCGATAAAATGGTTTGTTCCTTTGGTTATGTAAAATAAATACAAAAAGTTGTAAGTACTACGATACTGTACGTAATCTTCTGCCTCCGAATTTAAAACAAAAACTTTACGCATTGGTTTTGAATTAGAACAGTCTCTCCGCATCTCGTTATCCTGTTTTACTTTTCCACGTTCTTTGTTGGTTAAAACGCTGAAGCCCTTAGCGGTAACAGCATTCCCCGCTTCTCCTCTTCCCTTAAACAGAAAAACAAACTGTTGCTAAGTAAGTAAAATGTCTTTTGGTCGGTTTTACATTCTTAACGGAATCGTTAAAGCAACAAACTTTAACACACGCTGTATTAACAAGGGTTAATCTGGATTCGTAACTAAACCTCTGTTCGGTTAAGGGATGTTAGTCTTCTTGTGTCTGGTTCGTGGTAAGCGATTACGCACGTGTTTCAGTCTATTGGTTAACAGTAAATTGGCAAACTTATTAAATCGATTTATTGAAAATAAAATGAAAGCGATTTAGTCTGTAGATATGTCATCCAAATATTTTGCCAAGCATGGTATCCAGATAAGTGGACCTGATGTGCTCGCCACCGACGTAAGAGATCAGGTAAGGGGGGGTCAAATAATGGACACAATTCCATGTTCAGAGATTCTCTCGAGATCAGGAGAAATAGTAGAAATAGATGTCCTTGAAGAAATAGACACTATGATCATCGGACATGACTACATTCGATTAAGTCTTGGCTAATTGTACTTTGCACGGACAGGAACCTGTAACTGCGGCACATATTCGAAGAATGCGAGACCCTGGAGTTTGAAAGAAGACCTCCGGACTTCAGCAACCAGACGAGGATTTTCATAAGGATACTGCAAACAATATTCTGGAGTTTTTTTAGAGGCACTGGCGTTGAGTGGAACACAATAATCTTATAACTGTAGGTCTCAGAGGATCCCCGTAGCAAACAAAGGGCGACAGCTAAAGGAATAATATTGTGTAGGACTGCTCTAGAGCTAAATTCAACACGGCCTTAATGTATTGTAGTGTTGGATCTTAAAAGGTTCCGAAGTAAGTAGGTGTTCTTCTTTTTTCGTTAACTACGCTGATATTTCTTGTGATATTTTCACTGTTTTAATGAAAAGACGCTTAGTGAGGACATTAGAATGTTTACCATAGCGATATAGTATCAAGATAACAATACAATAACGTCTTTTATACAATAATAAAATTACTATTAAAAAATATGAAATCTGGTAGTTTCTTACGTTTTTGAGTTGTTAGAGCATAAATTATATTCATTTGCACTTTTGTTTTCGTTCAGTATTAATATTACGAAATACACAGAGTGTATGTTCATACAGCCTTCCTTTATCCTTAAAATGCAATTAACGGTATTAATTCTGTTAACGCTGGAACCGTAACTGACACCAATTAAGGACTATTGAACGTTTCATGAACTGACGAAGGAAAAAAGATTTTCACAATAACTTTACAAGCTCGTAAATTTTATCTACGTTTAATTTGCCTCTTCAACGTGCCTTAAACAACCGCGGGCTGTGGATGATTCGCATTGCATTTTATGTTTTCCAGATTCAATTTTCTGATAATTTTTAAGTGAACAGTAAAATTACAGCTCGTATTCCTGGTTGCGATATAAAAACCGAAATTAATGTTGATAATGGAACAAACAAAAATATAGTGTGTGCGTGCGCGTGTGTGTGTTTTATTCTCACGCATCTTACAAACACTGGCTTTATAACACTGTTTTTTTTTAAAATACTATAATCTATAATTACAGCACACAGCTGTCTCGTCCACTTGAAAGCGAATTTTCAGGAAACATCGAATAAAATATTTAAATAAATGATTAGTTTTCCAAGGTCAACACTATTTTGAAAATTTATTTTATTAACAGTTTAATTGAAGATCTATTGCACAAACTTTACACAGTATTTTAGGCCTAAAGTTTTCCTAAAATCATCTACTATCAGAACTGTCTTACAGATTAGGTTAGGTTAGGATTATTTTCACTCGATGGAGTTAATAAACACAAAAATTAACTTTACCCAGACTCGGCCTACGAATTATTAAGACGTTTTAAAGAAAATTTTACTAAAGCTTATCTTGTATGAAACAAGGGATGCTTTTATACAGCTATGCAGTTTCCCGGTCTTCAGCTACGTGACTTCAGATGTTACGTGATCATTGTACGTGACCTATATATACGTGCGGACAGAAAGCTTTTAATTTATGTGTTAGTCACTATTAGTTTCGTGCACTATACAACAGACACGACGACTTAGAACGAAATGACTATCGACTATTACTTTGGTCTTAGTCGGAAATTCACCGCACATCATGATTAAAGAAATAACAGTTCCTTGATTTCGTTGTTACAGCATAAAAAAACAAATGAAATTTCTATTGAATATAATATTTTATTTTAAATTGTAAGGCGATATACTTTTCCAGTATAATGCGTTAGGCGTGAGCAGGTTCGAATCCCGCATCGGGCGTTGATTTTTCTCTGCAATTCGTTTAGATTTTACCTGTCTGTCGTCACGTGACCAACCCTAAATATACTGTGGACGGTTTGGGTGGAAGCTAACAAAGACGGGTTAATTCTCTGTGAGATTCATACATGACCAAAAGTTTTGAAACTTTCTATGCAGACAACTGTGTGTGCCACCTGAAAGTAAACAAATATTACATTTCAGTCACGACTGGAACTAGAATCTATAAATAATTTTAATAAAAGAGTGAAACACCAATTTTATCAAAATATTTATTTATTCACTTCAAAAACTCCTTCCTAATAAATAATAATTATATAGAAGGACCTATGGGGTATGAATACCTGTACATAGGTTGGTCCTTAAGTATACATAAACACATAGCAAAATATCACATTATTGTGATATTATTATTTCCGTCTTACATATACATTATATTATTTTTATTCATTTGCAGTCTATTCCAAGTGTGAGAATATATTCACTTATTTGAAAGTTGACTTAGATACAGCAAGATTCTTCAAATTATTTGGTAATAAAATCTTTTTTTGCACAGTAGACACAACTTTGATCTATTTTCGTTTTATGAAGAGGAACTATATTACTCTTGTTTCTAGTAATAGATCTATTTAGTGTAAATTCATTTCTGAGTTCAAGATATTCGTAGATTAAGGGCTTAAGAACAAATACTTGCTTAATATTAAATGGTCTTTGTGGATCTTGTTAAGTTATTCCTGTAATATTTAGTAAATTATTTTGGAGTCTTTGTAATGCTTCACAAGAAGTGTCATAAAGGACACCGCCAACCAATGATTCCATAGATTGAAATACTGTGAAAGAGTAAACTTGTAATAATTGACCTCTTGATAGGACTAGTCTAACCTTAGAGAATATGTATACTAGATATTTTGTTTTCTTTATTATTTTGTGTATGCAGATATGCCATTTCATGTTATAATCATATATATTCCTTAAATATTTACAATGTAAATCCATTCATTAATATATCTATATTAATGATTCTATCAGGTACAGAATCACAGTAATTTCCGAACATTAAAAAAATAAACTTTTTAACATTCAATATAAGTTTATTATTGTACATTCATGAGTATATATTATCCAATTTAACGTAGTTGTAGCAGCTAATTCATTCCAAGATAATTATATTAATAAACACTAAATTTAACTCTTTTATTGTAAAAAAAATTAAAATACTCGTAGTTCTATTTTAGGTCCTAAGTAATTTTGTGTATTTCACAATAACTCATCGCCGTAATGAGTTATTTTTTATTGTTATTACTTTGTGCGAGTTAGGCAGTCTAGGTATGCCCGATTAGGCACCATTATGCGATATGAAATGACGTAATGTAATGGCCACGCTATTTAATTAATGGTTGTCCTTTGTGTGTGTCAACTGCGAGGTTAAACTAAATTAATGGCAGTTTCCCTGATGGCTGTGCTTTCGTGCGTGTTGTTCTTTAAATTTAAACTTGTTCGTTGCAGTTCATTGATCAAACAAATCGTGTTTAAAAGTGGTTGTCTTTTCATCTGTGACATTACAGGTCGATAACTCGATACACGGGATACTTAGCCGGTAAATTCATTAATAATACGTTTAAAATGTGCAATTTGTTTTTATCAACTACGGACTTTATTAAACGTTTATGCGTGTTTTTTTCTATTTACTATTTTTATTAGAATTTAGTTTTTGACCGAAAATAATGTTTGTAAAAAAAATAATAACGTTAGCTTTACAAATTAAGGTTATACAAAGTAATCTAAATGATATTTCTGAATTTCTCCCCGTTTACAAATCTATAAAAAGATATTATAGCGGCACACCTGTTTCGCTGATAAAAAACGAATTCCCCAAAACTAAAGATATAAAACTTTCTAGGGCCTTGTATTTTTCCCGGCAAAAAACCATAAAGGCATAGATGATACATCTCCGTAACTTAAAATTGAAATATTTACAATATATCACAAATTTTAAAAAGTATTATAGAAAAAAATTAATAAAAATAAAGGTAAATAAAGAAACATTATGTGATTACAAATATAAATACTTACAAAAACTAGCCAACAATTTGCTATATCTGAAAAATATATTAAAACAAACAAAATATAATAACAGTACTAAATATTTACCTAAAACTAGTTAACATTATTATATATCTTAAAATATACAAAATTTATTGTAGGGCTGTAAATTTCCCTACAATAGTAACAAAATTAAATTTTAAAAGGGAAAAAATAACCACACAAACAAATCGTTGCAGGATTGTAAAAAGGTCACAACAATAACAGATATATAAATTAAATATTAGGCCTATTAAAAAAAATTCAGACGATGAAGGAAGTCTATGATACGGTCAACGGCCGAGGCACTATCTTCCAACATCGTCTGCATAAGGGTGTAGTATTAAAATAAAATTAGAAAATGACTGTAATTCCTTCTGAAAGTGTTTCCCTCCACACAAGCAAAAAATGGGTTTCCCAATGTTACTTTTGCCTCTAAAGATGCATCTGGTGTGTGGCACCTTGCTGCCAGTATTCAATTCAGACGGAAATTATTCTGTTTAGCCGAAAGGACTAGGTTACGTTTTACTTAATTTTGTGTTTTCAATTAAAATAACGAACAAATCGGGTACAAATAATTCGATAATGTATTACACCTATAATAGTTAAATTTTGCTGCAAGCTGCTTGGCAACAATTAGGCCTTGATATCGCTGCATGTGACAGCCAGGCAAGGTAACGCTAATGAGACAAGACATTTGTGTGTCAGTCGCCAGTCTCTGTCACAAACTTACTCTCTTAATTAATTACACCATTTATTTAGCTGCTAAAAGAATTTAAATAATTAATGAATTTACAAATTATTGTTATGTCTCATTTTGTAAGAGTTTAAGTCAAACTTTACACTCACGTTTGCCCCCAGCAATTATTTGTAATTCCAGTTTTATTTTTCACAATACGAAGGATGTGTGTGTGTGTGTGTGTGTGTGTGTGTGTGTGTGTGTGTGTGTGTGTGTGTGTGTGTGTGTGTGTGTGTGTGTTTGCGTTGCCAAAAAAGGTGAAAAAAATCTTTTATTGTTGACCTGGGGTAGGGTACCGTCACTCTCCACAGTGTCAGGTTAAAGTTAAGTTCAAACTCGAATTAAGAGATATTGCTACCTACTAAAAAAACCACCACGCTGAAAAGAGGAATCTCTTCGGTAAACCTCCCTCACGGAACAGCCACCAGGCATTACTTCGTGGGGAGGTGAACTGGCTGTCCGCCTACTCGTCTACAGCGTTGGCTCTCCTTTCTCGGTCCTCAGCCTCAACGTCTTCACAACCATTTGAGCAAATCCCGCAATGGCCCTCCAGTTAGCCTCTTTCGTAACCAGACTTTCTGGTGTAATGCTGCCTCGCAGATATGTTTGCAGCTTCATCCTGTCCTCGTCGAATCTCCGACACCGGAAAAACACATGCTCCGCATCTTCCTCTACTGCTGGAAAACAGAGGGGACAAGCCGAGATGTGTGTGTGTGTGTGTGTGTGAGAGAGAGAGAGAGAGAGAGAGAGAGAGAGAGATTATTATATCCTACTATATCACAGCATAGCTAATTTATGTAATTTAATTTATGTAATTTATGAGTTTAAAATTCTCGTTAATTTGCGTAAAACAGAGATAATATAATTAGTTTATTATTCTGGGAATATCAATTAGCCTGCCTTAGTTGGGCAATATGGCGCCACTCAGCATTACCTGTCCTATATTATCATTTCTTTACTTTTTTTATTATACCAATAATACAGAAATCACAAAAATATATACATTTCTAGTTTCTATCACTTTAAAACAGTGTATCTTTTATCACTAAATCTTTCTGCATGCATATTAGTACATCAGGGATCATTTTAAATTCGTAACGTATTTTGAAAATGGTAAATATCATTGCAAATTTATTTACTTTGCAATAACAGAATTATTAAATTACGCGGACATTTTGAAAGGGATGTATTTTAGTTGAGAAAAAAATTGTTAATTGCATAACCAAATTATGGCTTTCCAAAGACTACAGCTTATATTTTTTATTTTAATATTCAAGTTTTTCCCTTGAATATTTTCACTTAAAAATCCAATTCTCTAAAAAAAAGTAAAATATTAAGTTATCTTTTAATCTAAATTAATCGTTCGTATTAATTTACAATGCACAATCTATTTAACGCTTTGTAAAACTATATTTTAGTTCTGTTCTGTGGCAGTTAATATAATGCTTGCCATCGTACTGAAATTGTGAAATTAAATTAGGCCGGGTGACTACCAAATGCACAACACAGTTGCGCTGAGCGGAGCGGACTATTATTCAAAACCTAACACACTGTTTTAATGTACATGCGGCCAATGAAAGCGAAGTAGAATCGTGTGACTCCACTCAGCTCCATTACGCTTTCAGTGGCCGCACTTACACTAAAAACACTGTAAGGTTAAGTTTTGAATGCGTAGTCCGCTCCGCTCAGCGCAACTGTGTTGTGCATTTGGTGGCCACTCGGCCTTATTAATGTATGATATTTTGTTGGACAATGTTTTATATCCAATATATTAATTTGCACAACATTGTTGAAGTTTTCTTTATTATATCATGCGTTAATCTTTTTTAAAAAGTTCGTCAAATTTATTTAATGGATTAACAATTTGTTGAAAGAATATAACTTTGAATTCCAACATACTTTGGATAAGATCTCTCTTTTATGAAACAGACAGAAACGATTTGAATGCTTTTATCTAATGTTTCATTCAAGTAACTCACATTAAACAGATTACTTCAGTATTATACTTAAGTTTTGTATTGTAGAGGGTATTTGTAATTCTATATTTTGCAGAAGGTTGTTAAATTAAATTCCGTATGAGAACTAGTTGTGTCTTTAATGAAGGCAGATATCTTAATTAAAGATATTAAAGTCTTATTATGTAAATTTCTTAATTAGATGTTTTACTGTATAAACACTTTGATAAGCAGACAGTGTGGACTTAAATTAACTGGATAATAGTGTCAGTGTTCCTCGCTTAAAAATATAGGTTACATGTTCTACTAGAAGCTCTTAAGTATTTATTAGTTTTTTTAATTATTTAAATTGACGAAACTTATTTAAATGGCGAAAGTTATGTGTTATAAAAATGCAAAGTTAAACACTTTTCGAAACTCTTTCTTTAAAATATAAACTACATGCTCTATTAACAAGAATAGATCAGCTGATTTTCGTGTCATTTACACTGCTGCGACACGGACTGTACCGCCTGTAACTTACGAATCAATTGCTTCTTTTGAACATATTTGATACCCATACATAAAAATGACTTTTATATTTTATTTTACTTTTATCCACACTGCAAATGATCAAGTGGCGTAGAAAAATACTGCTGAAGTTGTTGGTAAATTTTCAAAGCAAGTTTTTTTCAGGTTCATAAATACAAAAATATATAAAATTTGGAAAAATCCTGAAAACAGGTTTTTTTTGTTTTTATAAAAGTTACGTTTATAATTTTTTTATATTCGCTGACTTTCTTTGTCGAAAATAAAGAGGGAGGATATGAAAAATTGAACTTGTGAAGAGGTTTGGCCGCTCTATACAAATTATTTATGTGAAAAAGCTTCAAATGAGACTCCACGTCAGACAAATATTAAAATATTTTGAACTTAAAACTTTTATCTATTAATCATCCCTAAATATTTTTTGTCGTCAATCCCTATATTTTTCCTGAGTTTTGGCCGATATAACGATTATTCTTTCCTCAGTTTGGTGGAGGCAGCAGAGAAGGTAGGACTCCGGGTAAATGAGGATAAAACCAAATACCTCCACTTCGGGGGCCCTGCAACTCATCCATCCTTCGTGGAGGTAGGAAGATATAAGTTCAAAAGAGTGGATTTTTTTGTATACCTCGGTTCCCTAGTTACCAGGGACAACAACGCATCCCAAGAAATAAGAAGAAGAGTAATGCTGGCTAACAGGAGCTATTTTGGGCTACATATGCACATGAGATGTAGGCTTATTTCTAGGAAGATAAAAATCCCATTGTATAAGACATTAATCCAACCGGTGCTAACGTCTGGCTCCGAGAGCTGGGTTGTAAAGAAGAAGGTCGAAAAAACGCTGCTTATATTCGAGAGAAATATCTCCGACTAGTTTACGGCCAGTACAACAGTAAGGGATATGATTTTTTTTTTTTTAACGTCCGACTATTGTGCACACCGGAAGGGATATGGAGACAGAGAAAGAATGCATAGCTACAGCAGCTCTTCCAAGAAGCGGAGATTGCCAAAATAATAAAACTCGGCAGACTTAGATGGGCGAGCCATGTTGTTAGGATGTCCACTGAGGAGGTACCCAAGAGGCTCATAGGGGAGAAATTACATCGATCCAGGGGAGTGGGCAGGCCCAGATTGACATGGGTGGATGGCGTGAATATGGATGCTGAAAAACTGCTGAACGCAAGGAACTGCTGTTGCTGCATTAAATAGAGAGGACTGGCGGAAACGAGTTGACGAAACCAAGGCCTACTGATGGGCTGTAGCTTTATATATTATCATTATTATAAAGACTATTTTTGCCACATTTTACAGTGTTCGGTCATATCGTTAACCATAAACTGATGGACCGACGGACATACGCGCTTTGCTTGTAAACCCTCAAAATGTAGGACTATTAGTTGAAAAAAAATAAAACTTTTGTATTATTTTGTTGTATTAACTAACTATAAAAGTAAGAGTGTAGAGTTTACTTTTCGTCCAAATTACGATTGTTTATAATATCATAAAACTTAATTGTTAAGTATTTTTAACAGTGATTTTTTAATCTCAAAGAACATCGAAAAATAAAAATACTTAAATCAGTCTTATTAGAAATTTTTACTAAACACAATATACCAGTATTATATTGTATAACATGAAATGAAATCTTGAAGTTGTTGTTTCCTTTGATACATACGTTTTGTTTTAATATTAAAAATAAATATTACAATGAATTTGTAACATCCTAGTTGATATAATTATGTTACTCAGTACAAATGGTTTTTAACCTATAAAATTATTTCAAGTATTATTTGGAATTTACGTTGACATGTTTATTGAGATTATTTTACATTTTAACGTCCAAGCAAACCGATGACAAAAAAATACTTTGAAATACTTGTCTTTCTGACATAAATATTTAAATAAGTTATATTTTTAAGCATAACTAACTCATATTTATTAAACTCATATATTTAAGCATAACATAAGTTAAATATAAATGAAGAAGAAATATATATTATTAAATTACTCATATTTATTAAACTCATATACTTAAGCATAACTTAAGTTAAATATAAATGAAAAAGAAATATATATTATTGAATTAAGACAGTTACTTTTTAATTATATATTTTTTTATAATTTTTATTTCTAAGTTAGAAAAATATGACGGTTGATTAAGACTACTTCAAGTTTATAAACTGGTTTCGTGTTTCAGAGACGGAGGTCGTCTTCAGGGATATGCACGGTGGTCTCAGCGTGTACAACGCGGACAACAATTCCGTCAGGGTACTCATGACCAATTCTACTTTTGTGAGTATTTCATTAACTCTTCATCAAAAGCGTCCAATTCCGTTTAATGACAACGATTATTCAAACTTTCTACAAACTCTCATAACTTTTTTATCTTGGAAGTCTAAGTGACTATGGTAACCAGCGTTAGAATCTACTTGAATTAGCGTTTTTAATTTTAAAATTTCACTTTATGTTTCACAGTTGCTAAACAAATCCATCCAGAAAAATATTTTTTAAGTATAATATCACCATAGACTTTTATAAGTCCAGTGAAAACTGTATCATATAATTTCTCGAGTCAACATCCCTTTTTCTCAGCACATACTATTTGGTGGCCTAGTGGATAGCGTACTAGGCTTTCACCCCGAGGACCCGGGTTCGATTCCCGGCGAGGGCTTGGCATTTTCATACGCTGTAAATCATCCCATCGTCTGCATTAGCCCAAGTGTGCACAATAGTCGGACGTTAAAAAAAAAAAAAAAAAAATCTTAAAGGCATAAATGAGGTCTTTTAACCGGTTTCCGACATTGAAAAACGATTTTGCGCTAAAACTTACAGTTTGTGGAAAATTTTAACATAAAAGACACTTTTAAATGTCGTAGGCGAAACGGCATCTTGGATGCGCATGTGCGGCATCACAAATCAGACAATATTTTGTATATTTTATGAAGCTAACTTATCAATCATGAATTATTATGATTGATTAGTACGAACAATTCCATTACAAATGCCACTTTTTTGCATAACGTGCTTAAAATAGGTCAGTAGGTTATGTGACCCCACTGACAGTCCCCTATCCCTGCCCGTCGTATAAACCAGGACAAGCATTTCGAATACCAAACACATGTTTTGGACACTGTTTTTAAACAAATATATTTGTGATTTCTCCATCGGGAATTAATACAGACATCATTCTTATAGTTAATACGGACATCATAAAATACGAAGTACAATTAAAATGTCAAAATACAGTTGGAGATTATCAAGCATGCCTTTCCAATTGGCTAGAAGACAGTTACCTATTAAAACTGCGTTTGCTATTACTATAAACAAGTCGCAGGAACAAACACTTCAAAGATCAGGATTGTGTTTACCAAATGCCGTTTTTACTCACGGACGGCATAAACATCCGTTATAATTTATGACCTTTTTTTTAATGGTAACTAAATCAATTTACATGTTTTTATCATTTTAAGATAATGAAATTCAAAAAGTACAAGAAGATTTCATTCTTACATCAAATATCGTTTAGAACGAGGTATTGTAATGCCCTGTACAAATTTCTATTAAAAAAACAATAATATGTATTGAAATGTATATACTACAATGACTCATAAATTTGTGATTATTATTTCAAACCGATCGCTTTTCGATTTATTTTTTAAACATGTTTTCCCTTCCTTCCAACTACTCTTATTCAAAAGGCTATGTTTGTTTAAAACTTCCAGTGCGAAATTTTGCAAGGGTCTCTTTGTCGTTTTCAAAATAAAAAGGCAATAAAGTATATTTTGTCGCATTCATTTCATAATTTATGGTTAAGTTTGTTAATAACTATTATTAATAAGCTCATTTGTGTCGGATTTTAGATAATATTTTTTATAATTCGGCGATTAGACAAATAAAGATTAATATCTATGTTACAATAGTTACCGCCCAAAGCTTATAACGAAAATTAATTTCGCTGAAAATTTATGTTAAGGAGATGTAGGTTTTTTAAAATGAATACATTAATAAATTAAGAAGTTATTTTGTTTGAAGAGGATGCCTAACATAGTTATTAAACAAATTAACAAAACATTTATCGAAATAGTACATGGGAATAAAAAGACGATGATATCTTATATCTGGTTATATTATCATATGTCCAGTTATTGGAAAAATATGCAATATTAATTAACTTGTGAAAGTTGCCAACATAATCGCTTTCCCAATGGTTTACTGTTAGTATAGAATGTTGCTAGACATGTTCACCTAAGTGAATTATAATTACGGCATTATGTTGGTAAACAACAGCGCTACAGTACTTGAAATGCGAACATTCTAATCACGCTACCTTCAGTTACATAAGTAAGTTTTATAAATTGTTTTGTATCATTGTCATCAATAGATAACCAGCTGGCTGTGTAATCTCGTACAATTTGTTACAATTTACAAAATTACCAGCCTCCACGACAAAAAACAAGCTCGAAGCCTCACTCTCTAATGGGTTGAACTAACGAACACTGTTTTCCTCTAATTTGATTACACACTGGTTGCCATAGTAACAGTAAGCATGACTCGGAAAATTTGATAAATTGTTTGTGATATAAGGCCTCCGAGTTGAACACTTATATACCGCTCTCACGTGTTACAAAATATATTCTAATTATTTATACAAATATCTAATTCTCTTTGCAAAGAAGAACAGTGTGGGACTGGTGACTTGATTAATTTGTTACACAAAAACTGTGACGTAAATTTGTCTCCCGAGATATCTCCAGCCCCGTCTGACGTCAGCATGTCCATCACAGGTGGTTAGCCCTAACACTTAATGCGAAAATTATTCAAAACAAGCGGCAACTAACTTAAATGCAAGTTTCTTCTTTGACATTAATTGGTATAATAAATCTAACACAGATATCTGTGATATTTTCAGTCATTCTATGACTTGGAAACACTGTCTAACTTAAGTAGGCTTAAGTAGCGCCCAACCCTTGCCGGCATTTTGCATAATAAGGACATTACTAACACTTGTGGTAGACAGGTTATTCAAAGCAGTCACCTTGTTAAAATCCAGTATAATGAAATGTGCACCGATCATATCCTCTAGAACATATTTCGATAAATCACTAAAAATTTTATATATATGGCAATTACCATATCGTTTAACGATTCCAAAACCTGCTGTTTTTTACAAGTTGTTATTATTTATATTTTATTTTATTTATTTACATATTATATTGTATCTAATATTTGTGTAATAAAAGTGATTATTATTGCTGTAATAGTGAATATTTAGACAACATATTTTCTTCTCCTTTATTTTTTTAATATTTTGAAAAAACTTTTCACATATAATCACTGTGCAAGCACGCACGCACGTACGCAGGCACACGCACACACACACACACACACACACACACACACACACACACACACACACACACACACACACACACACACACACACACATTATACACGCCCCTGTCAAGGTAGTATAGTTCCGTACCCACTCCCAATGCGTGCGTGTGTGTGCGTGTGTGTGGACACATCCCTGTGCTATAATGTTTATCTTGAATTAATTAATTAATCTTTCAAAGTAGCGCAACTGGATGGAGTCATGCCAGTTTTTTTTTATTAAATTTAGCAAAAGTTTTTAATTACTGCAAATTGTTTCTAGACAATTTTTATTTCAAATTACATGTTAAGTGGGTATTACTTAATAAAGAACAAAATTTCATTTGCTGTTTGCGGAAATATTAGAGACGGTTTTAGTACCATGTCCGTCCGTCCGTTTTGCCTAAAACGATTTTAATTTTTATAATTGGTCAGGTTACGGATACAGTGCTTGCTTTTACGTTAATTATTTTGATTTTGATTTTTACAGAATGAACATTACAGCTTTAGGCTACAAATTTGCCCTAATTTAATTATAGCTCTGTTCATGCACACTTAGTGCCCATTTGTTTTATGATTGTAAAACACTTAAGCGGCGTTGATTTTGTGTTCCTGACTTGAATCTAACACAAGTATTTGTGCGAATACAGATATGTATACGTGATTTACACGGTAAACAGCGAGTGCCAAACTTTTCTTTTTGAAATACTTGCATGATACATGCCGCAGCATCTTAGCTTTCAATTGATGAATTTATAAAGTTGTGATTAATAAAATGAAATTTTAAATGTTTCTTAATTGGGGAACAAAGCTGTCTTGCTGAAATGATGGCAGTCAATTTCTATAAATATTTTGTTTATGTCTTACTTTTTTTTGAAATTCTAATTATTATCATAATGACTATTAAAATCAGCGTAATGTTAACAATTTAAACTTTAAAATTACTTTGAAAATCAAAAAATGAACTCCGACTGCCGTCAAATTCAATTTCGTAATTTTGAAAATTTCAAAAAGCTAGTTTATATAATATTTAACCTATATTACGTTACTTATATCAATTTTCAAAACAATTTAAGAAGTTTAATTATGTTTAACGATTTGAAATACCACCATTTTGAAACTGTCGAACGGAGTTTGCTATATAGCAGATTTGGCAAAATAGTTCTTGATCAATTTGTAAGCCGAGTTTTAATCGAATTAAAAGTTGCGTTTAACTTCACGGCATCGCATCGTAATAAATGCAATAGCCTACACCTTGAAACGATATTTTGGTACCCCCTTATGGACAAGCGTTCTTCTTATTCTCATTGCTAGATATAGAGCAAGAAGGAACATCACCAAAACACCAGCTGAATTGAATTTTCCTCACTTATACCTGGATTCAGTTTAACTGAATGGGTGTTTGCCTGCTGTTGACGACTTTCTTCTATTTCACTGGTTCAGTTGTTATAGGAATCGAACAATAAACCTGATGATCCTAATTACCGCAATAACCACCCCTCATGCAAGACAATATATACAGTATTTTGGATATTTTCTCTCTAATTACCCAAATATCATATATCAATATCTCGGGTTCACTGGATTCGTTTTAAGTACATTATCTTCAGGATTGCTTTGGTTTTTCAACACAGTTTTGGTACTATTATATAAACTGTTTAATAAAAATAATTAAATTATTCTTTAAATTAGACAAGACAAATCTAGTATTCATTTAGTAACATAAAATCTCAAAATGTTCGTTTCTTAAATTAAAGTAATTACATTCTGCGTATTATTAAATTAGAATTTTTACAATTTTAAATTGATCAAAGATTAATAACCTCTTAAGTTATAAAAATTCAAATAATAATAACTGGACATTTAACTAATTCCTTGTAAATATTTATACTTTTAAAATTTAACTAAACATCCACTATAAAAATTGATACAACGGTAAATTAATTCACATTTATTTTATAGTGAAATTATAGCACATACTCTTTTACTAATTAAATTTACTAAAATTATAATAGAAAGATAATTAGTTATAATAGAACGATAATTAATTATAATAGAACGATAATTTTGCGGTATTTCTGTCCGTTTGTAACCCATTATCACTCCAGCTATGTATCAATATTTTGAATTATTCTTAATTATACTATTTTATGAATTATTATATTAAATCACTGAATCACTCTAATATCTATAGTTTATTTTAATACTGCTAATATTCAAATCTGATTATTTTAGTCATGAATTCGGTTTAATTATTCGTTAATTTTACACCATAGTTGGATTAACTATTTTATGATTAAACTATCTAATGATTAATTAACTACGTTTATTTGCAATCTCATTTCAGACTAAGGTAAATAAGTACTGGCTTGTCGTGTAATTTGGAATCGGTTTAATTCATATTATTTTATTTGAAATTCAAATTTTTTAATCTATTCACAGCTTACAAGATTTTCATTAATCTTTCACAGACCTGTAATTCCATGTAATTTAATATTTTATCTAAATCGGTTCATGTGTTTTTGAGCTATTTTTGTGGGCGATTTTATTTCAATCGAAATTGATACTGAATATCTCTCAATGTGTACTCAACAAATTGAGTGTTTTGTCAGCTGTATTTTATACTGGCGCTCTTATGGTCCGGGGTATATCACAGTTTCCAGATCGGTTGCAGTAAAGTCAGTAGATTTTTAATGAAAAGAACGCTCTGCAGACTCCCATTCTAGAAGATCGGTCCTGCAGCTGGATTCGATGGTACGATCCCCGTGTGTCAAATATGCCCGTTAGTGTTAGCATGTATGAGACTGAACTTTTTATTTCAATCTAAATTAATTATTTGCAATTCATAATTTTCGAATTGTTTACTTTTTCTCGCATCGATAATTGAACTTTTTCACAATACAGTTTAATTTTAATATTTTTATACTTAATTGACTTTCACTAACACCAGTTGAACACCATAACAAAACACCATAGCAGTTTTTGACTCTGCTCGCAAAAACACGTCAATCCCCGATGATGGTTGAATTCAGAATCATCATCAAAATTTTGTTCTTTTTTGTTTGTTCGAAGAAGAGAAAATTTGACTGACAGTGGGTACCACTGGTACAACTATAGGAGTTCAATTCTCCCTCCTAGGAGATTTCCTCTTCGACGTTTATTTAACCTCACTGGACCCTTCTTATTGGATGCAAATGTTATTAATTTGACTGTTGCGTTGCATTGGTTGCTGGCATTGCTCTGCATCTGGTGTCGTCTCCAAGTCTGACCTTTGGCTAATCCCTATACCTTACTTACCTTCCATTCCTTCACATTTACCTAAATAATTGGCACGGTCGATTTTTGTGTTCAGACTGTCATTTTTCCCAGCTCAATGCCCTGAATTAGTTGGAATTTGATAGTAAATCTAGGTCTATTGGTTCCGAAGTTAGTGTTTTTCTATTTCTTTTCTGGTTAAATTTGAGTGCTGCTCACTGTTTAATCTCTAGTAATTATATTTTCACCTGTACACCAGGTTTTAATTATACACAAATTTATTACTTTAACCTAGCACAATATTGACCCCATCTGAAATTAGTTTTTCCTAATGCATTAACAAATTTATACAATATCCTAATTTATGCAATAAGTTTATTAAAATTAATAATTTTATAATTATCAAACCTAGTTTTATAAACATTATTATATAACCTATTACAAGATTTTATAAAAATTTAATCCTCTTTTTCGATTTTTAATTGATACATTTTTTTGTTTATCTAATACACCGATTTTTTATTCATTCTACTTTAAAAGTAGGACTTTGTCCTCCTTATAGTAATTCTCTACTTCTGCTAATATATTTATTTTGATTTCTATTTCATTCTAACCATTTAATATTTTTTTCTACTCATTTATCTAATTATACTGTCTCTGATACATGTTATAAAGACAGATTATATTCTAGCTTGGAATTTATAGAAATTAATTTTTCATAATTACTTTCTAGACTTTTAAGTGTTCAAGTCTTAATTCTAGGATAATTTTTTTATTCTTGATAAAACTGTTAATTCTTATTGGTCTATCACAAAATTGCTTCAAACCAAACTTATATGATTTTAATTATTTTAGTATGAATAAGATTGTTTATTGAAACTATCTTAAGTCGACGAGTTGGCTACTAGTTCTACTAATATTCAACCTTGTACAGGCTAATTCCATTTTTGCATGTCTGCTCGTTTGTCGGTTAATCCACAGTTACATATAAGGTCTTGTTTGATTAGTGATTTGTCCGATCCAACTTTGCGTATTAGCGAACAATCTGCACCAGCTATGGACAATTGTATGTACCCTTTTCAAGGGTAACTATATCAACTAACATGTTTGTATCCATTAACGAAAGTGAAATACATTAAAAAACAATTATCTGTATTGAAATGTATATAATACAATGACTCATAAATTTGTGATTATTATTTCAAACTTATCGTTTTTCGATTTTTTTTTAAACATGTTTTCCTTTCCTTCCAACTACCGCTCTCACTCCAATGACTACTCTTATTCAAAAGGCTGTGTTTACTTAAAACTTTCATAGTGCGAAATTTTGCATAGGCCCCCTGGTTTATAATATATTATAAACGGCAGAAATTTCCCGTTTCAATCTGTAATTGCTAAGTCTTTCCCAAATACAAGAAGGACTTCTTACATGTGTCTCTGCCTTGAATCGATAGTCGTACGTACAGTGTACGTGTAACTGTGAAACAAAGGGTTTCATCCCTGAAGGGTTGTTATTTTCAATCAAGACTCACAACAAAGGCCTAAGTAACTACAGCTTTGTGTTAAGGCCGGGAACCGTATCGACGCTAGTTTAATAGCTCTAAAACCGGTACCGGAACATGAACTGTTCATTATACTTGATCTATTGTGTTTACCTAAATGTGGGTAGTAATAGCATCGTAATTAATTAAAAGAAGTATGATAACATTTGCGATATTTTTTAAATTGCAAACGTAAAAGTGCTAACACACACACACACACACACACACACACACACACACATACACATATATATATATATATATATATATATATATATATATATATTCAATTATTCATATTAAAATTTATATGAATCACATTGAAAAGCAGTGTATATCCGTCCGACACAACTGTTTCTAGAAAGAACGTTGTTCCGACGTTTTGCCAGAATTTTTTCTGACATCTTCGTGGTTCTTTTCGCTCCAAGTCTGAAGTCGAACTGAAGGAAACATTCATCTACCAGCTCCTTGTATATGCTCTGAATGACGCAAATAGAGAGTGACGTAGGAAGTGACGTAGAGCGACTCGCAATTAACGTCCAGTAACCCGGCAGAAAAGCTCATGTAAATAGACACATGTACACAACTTCGCGCCCACACTTAACACGTACAATAAAAATTTAAACTAAACACTTACAAATAACATTTACACTTAACACACTTAATACTATACATAACACATACCCTACACTAAACATTTATATGTAACACTTGCACATTACACTTACGCATAACATCTACACTTAACATTTACACCTAACATACAAAATACTATATGTAGCACATACACTAAAGACATGTAACACTTACACTCAACACATACACTAAACACGTGCACATAACACTTAAACATAACATCTACACTCAACATTTACACTTAACACACTTAATACCTTACATAACACATACACTAAACAGTTATAGATAACATACAACTGTTAGTGTATGTTTAATTCATTGTATTGAGTGTGTGTAGTGTACAATTTATTTACACTAGACACTTGCACATAACACATAACATTTACACTTAACACACTTAATATTATATACAACACATACACCAAACAGTTATATGTAACACTTACACTCAATACATACACTAAACACTTGCACATAACACATATAACACCTACACTCAACTTTTACACTTAACGCACTTAATACTATACATAACAAAAACATTAAACAGTTGTAGATAACGTCTACACTCAACATTTACACTTAATGATATACATAACACATATGCTAAACACTTATATGTAACATTTACACTCAACATATTCACTAAACACTTGCACATAACACATAAATAACATCTACACTCAACATTTACACTGAAAACATGTAACAGTTACACTCAACACTTGCACATAACATCTACACTCATCATTTACACAATACTATATATAACACATACACTAAACACATGTAACACTTACACTAAATACTTGCAAATAACACCTACACATAACATCTATATTTAACATTTACATTTAAAACACTTAATACAACATGTTCCACTACTCAACATTTACACATAACACTTACACTCAACACATGCACTTGTACGTAATACTTACACATAACATTTACACTCAACATTTGCATTTAACACTTACCAAAACACTTAAATATAATATTTAGCGTGATTAAACCCAAAAGTTGTTTTAACAGCCCCTTCAAAAAGTGATATTGTCAGTCATTTCTATGCAGTAAACCTAAATAAAAGTTCCAAGAACTGTTTGACACCACTGACACCTATATAGTGCGTTGTATTGGACAGGCCTGTTCTTAAATCTCAAACCTTATGTTATCAAAATTATTGAAACCGAAGTAAATGTTTCAGAACAAGTGTTTAATGCGACAAAACTGATTGACCTGGGAGACATTTAAGGATCAATTTTTTTAAAGTTATTAATGCACATACAAAAAGTCAAAATTTGCTTTGACTTATAACTAAATCATTTCAAACTTTATCTAAGTGTTAGGGGGAGTCAAACATAATTCTACGGTGTATGATTTTTCAAGTAAAACGATATATGTAGCTGGTAAATTATTTTTTATTAATTTATTTTAGGTTCGAACGACACCTAAAGTCTACTTTTATACTACGTACAAATAAATTATTCTTGTAATCTACCATATCATTATCAATGGAAACACTTGAATTCCGTGACTATAACATTACACAGACTTCCATATTCATAGATTAACTAAGATTATTGATCAATCTTCGATGTTACCTACAACCAAACAACCATGTTCCTGCTAAGCTGCAATAGTGCATCAGTGCCAGGAACACAACAGGGTTCCCACACTTGAGCTCCACATAGGTATTACCACTCTCAGACATGACAGTACAAGAACAGCAAAGCCCTAAGAGTAGTGATGTGTGTGTTTTGTGTGTGTCCAGTAGCATTTTCTGTTGGCCCATTGTTGGTATTGTGTTTTCACACACGGTTTGCCAACGTTTAAAGTTGACATAAAAGCCTACCAATTAATAACGAAGCAAATCCCATTTGCTAAACAATTAAGTATTACCAAAAACCCACAAAGGAATTGTTAGTAGCCTACTCTAGTTTTTTAATTATATATTATAATGTCCATATTATTACTTTGAGTAAGAATACATAATGGATTTGAAAATAAAAAATATTGAAATCCAATATATATTCTTATTCAAAGTAATATGTACATTATAATATATAATTAAAACACTAGAGTAGGCTACATATTAAATGTAGTAATAGGGTTTATCTGACATTTGTTAAAAAAATTTAGAGAAAATATGATTAGCAGAAGACTGTACTCAACCAACATGGCCTATTTCGTTATTGAAACAAGGTTATTTTATAAAAAGAGACAAAATTCTCACAAACAAAATTTATTTAAATGACAATTGTGAAAAGCCAAGCCAAAAAAGCACTACGTATAACCGCAAATCAGGACTATAACTGTGCAGTACGTATAGGACCGTGCAAATACGACTGATGAGTGATGACAAAAAAGTAACCGAGTAACGGACATACTTTCACTTTTCCGCAGTGCTAGCAATATTTCAGATAATGAATAAATCATAAAATCATCCCTAATAAATGATTATAGTTAAGTAGAAATAAAATTAAAAATTGTTTTCTTTAATTGTGAATCTTTGTAACACTATTGTTAGTATAGTAATTAAAAATATATTATTATTCTGTTCACAATCATGCTACAAAAAATGTGTTCTGTTGTTGGCAATTCTGTTTGTCATCATTTGCACTTGCGCTTTACAGTAGATTTTACACATCGATAAAATATTATTATATTAACAAATAAGACACTCTTTTAAAAGTTTTGTAATAGTTTTACCTGATTTACTTTACGAAATATTTATTTTAACAAAATATTTCTTGTACTTTCTGCCAACTAAAAATTAATGTTGGGCCGACAGCAGAGGGTTCCATTAATATAACAGTTGCCCTAGCAAACTTACAGCTCGTTGGCCCAGTGAAGATAATGCGTTGGCGTATTAACTAACTTGGCGTATTGTTCAACTTTCCTGAAAAAATCCCAAAATTTGGCCAACAATGTGTGTGTGTTAGTGTTTTGTGTGTATTATACATGCCTTTTTATTCAATACTTTTGAATACGAGTACACATACAAAATGTACCTAGATTGTGTACACATAGTTAGTGTGTGTTTTTTATGTTTGTTTCATGTTTTGTCCTATACAGGTTGTGAATTAGGCATTGTAATAATTATTATTAGCGCATTTCAAATACTACCTAGATTGTGTACACATAGTTAGGCACAGTAAGCTTTTAGTATGAATTATGTTTCGTTTCATGTTTTGTCCTATACAGGTTGTGAATTAGGCATTGTAATAATTATTATTAGCGCATTTCAAATGGGAATGAGTATTGTAACTGACATCATAGTAAAATCCAAACCTGGGATTTTGAAATTTGAGCTAATTCTGACCTGTAGATCTGTAGGTCATTACAATCTATATTTTATAGAGTTATATTTACTTATTTTAAAAGCTATGATTTTACATTAAAGAAATTTAAATTATCAATTATTTTTTATTAGTTGGGAATATGATTTTTCTACTTTAATAATTCAAAATGTACAGTACTATCTTAAATAACTTAAATAACCTTGTCAAAAACTCTTACACAATTATCAAACGTGTTATTGATTAATATTACAATAATCACTTTGTGTCGACTTTAGTCAGAAACATAAAAACATAAATCTTTAAATGTTAAATAAATTTAAAATATAATGATTTCTCTTCCAGAGGCAAGTAAACGCCATTAAATACAAGGTATCCAGCGACCTCAAGTTCGTTCTTCTTATGTCTGACATTAAAAAGGTAAGTTTAGGTTAGTCATTTAATTAGTAACATTATTAAATATTCCAAATTCATTTTCATAATGTCGCATTTATAAGATAGTCCATAATATTATGATTGTTGAAGTCTGCACAAAAACAAATACAAAAATGTATATTTACATTTCAGATTCAACAAGAGTATGCGTGAACTATTGTAAACTTTAAAAACTAATGTTTCACCCTTTTAAATTTTTTATCAGATTCACAATACTTTAAAACAAATATAATTATTTGTTTATTTAAACATTATTTGTAAAACTGAAATTTTTGTTTACAATCCGTGTCATTTTTAAAATGGAGAATGCACAATGTAATTCTTGTGTAAAGTACTTGTAATACTTTTATATTTCTTGTTTTATGTGTTTAATATATTAATTAAACAATGCTATGCAATCACTAAATACAGCTGACCATATTATATTTGTAATTTATATTCAACGCGGGAAAGGCAGTAACAATATTGGAGAGGGTGTTCATCCCCTAAACGGAGGCTGAACTTATTTTCACGCAGGGATGCTTGCCAACTGACTAAATTAGAAAAATAAATCTTGGGTGTCATTTTCGGCAAACGTTATCCTACATTCAGGAAATGGTTTCCTGTATTTTGTAACCACACTCTGTACCCTAGGCATCTCTTAAAATATTTTACTGGAATGGTACAATATAGTTAGGATCAAATTATTATAATTTCTCTATTTTAAGTATTGCTTGTGACTGTTTACATTAATAGTGACCATAAAACAGTATTTATTGAATTAACGAGTTTAATAATTGTTTACAAGCATATTTGTGTGTTAATAACAACAAAATTTATTAAAATATCAAATTATAAATATCAAAATCGGATGTAGTTGGGTATTTGTTAACACTTTTATCCTACAAAGATATATTTTAAGATAATTAATATTCATTCCATTTTGTTAAGTCATTACGTTTTGAAGTCATAAATTCAAAAATAGTGTATTTAATATGAAATATTACACATTGAAAATCATTTTATTACTTCATTTAGGCTTTTGAGTTGAATTTTATTTAAGTAAAACTACAAACTCGATTATCTTTAAAACTTTAGAAGCATATCTTGAAATATATTTATTAATTCTTCAAGCACCTTACTTAATAAAATTATTGTTCTAAATTTCAGCTGCTATATCTGCAGAGGAATTAGTTGAAAACAAACTTAAATAATATTTGTATTGTTCCATACACATTTTTATTTATAAACATTCATTACATAGCAATTTAAATTGTATAAAAAATAAACTATGTTATTTTTGTCACTGAAACTGAGTTAGTGCATTACCCAAGAGCTAACGCTGGGTCTAAGAAATTGTATTAATCAATGTTGGTTTTAATGAAAACTAAAACTACTGTATTATCTAATAATAATGCTAAAAAACATTTCAAGTTACTAGTCAATGAGAGTTTTAAGTAAAACTAAAAATAACGTATAATCTAGTAATAGTTCTAAGAAATATTTCAAGATACTTTACTACTCAATGATAGTTCTAAAGAAAACTAAAAATAGTGTATTATCTAATAATAGTTCTAAAAAGCATTTCAAGACAGTGTACTACTGTATCTAATAACAGATACAGCTTGTGAAATGTTCTAAGAAACATTTCAAGTTCTAACTACTTAACAAATTTGATTAAAGTTTGCAATTATGTATACTTTCAGGTGTACTAAGTGAATGCAATAGAACTAAGAGATGTAGGCAGTATCGATCAATATCTGTCAAAACTGGTTTAAGATTTCAATTTTTCCCGAGTAAAATGACGTGACAGAAGCGCAGTCTTGCGGACTGAATACGTAACTAGAACAATGTAATTTAATTTTATCATGGGATTTAATGTGCACACGGCAATCAGAGCAGGTTTTAGGAGAGGATCCATATCCCTGAAAAAGTGAAACCCGGAACAACAGCTAAATTAATGTTTTCAGTAAAATATAATACTGACTATATATTTATAAGGTGTTTGCTTTTGTGTGTGTGTGTGTGTGTGTGCGTGTGCGTGTGTGTGCGCGTGTGTGTGCGTGTGTGCGTTCGTGCGCGCGTGTGTGAATGGGTGTGGGTGTGTGGTTTGCGATGCCAAAAAGGTGGAAACAATCTTTTATAGACGACCTGGGGTAGAGAACCGTCTTCTTTTTCGTTTTCCTGTCAGCTACCGTTTGTCACTTTTCTAGAGCTTTTGGCAATGCCTTCACCATCGGTGTTTGTACCTCCTGCGGTTGTTTCTCCGACACTGCCGCACTAGGGCATGTAAGGCTCTCAACTTTCTGCCTCTTTACACTATTAGCTTTGATAATTTCCTTTTCATGCACAGTTTTCCGCTTACCAGAGGAGGAGATCCCCATATGCCTTGATTGAGTCGCACTCTCTTTGGTCCTGGAAGGACACTTTCTGCGTTGGGATTCTTTCTCTCGCCAGGTACTTGCTCTTTGGTACTGCTGCTGAATGGCAGCGACCAACTTACGAATCTGATTGTGGACATTGTGCTTGCCTTAGAGAAACTGCACCAGCTCTTCCCCAGTCCTAAGAATGCCACGTTTGGCTGTACGTCGGAAGTTTTCTTGTATGACAGAGTACCTGCTACTAACTTCGTTGATATACTGAAACTCGGCGATAGCGGCGCAATCACAGTGTCGACCCATGAAGTTCTCGAAAAGGTCGCCTGGTTGACCTCAGCAGATCCTAATGAAGTCGCCAAGTTGGCCTCTGGTGGTGTAGTTACGGTCGCCATGTTGACCTCACTAGCACTCGACGAGGTCGCCAAGTTGACCATAGATGGTGAGATTACGGCCACCACGTTGACCGTAGGATCTGGTGGAATGGTCGCCATGTTGACCACTGGTGAAACTTGGGCAGTAGCCTCATCATGAGATTGGTCCCACCCACATCCGAAATTGGGACCGGCAGCGACCACCGGGGCTTTCACCTGATAAGAAATTGTTATGAGCCATGTTCACTTGGATAGATGATCAGTCGATTTTTGTCTCACTCATCATTGTTTTTTCGTTTCGGGTCAACTCTCCCAACTAGTTTAGTCAAGAAGGGGTCAATGTAGGCTGTGCGTGTGTGTGTGTGAGCGCGCGCGCGTGTGCGTGTGCGTGTGTGTGTGTGACTTGAGTAGATGAATAAGAATAGCATGAGCTAGAAGTACGGTGGGATCGCTATACCCACCACCTGCCCATTTCAGCTCCTTCTGACGTTGTGTGTATCTCGTATGTATGTGTGTATGAATTTATGTGTGTTTGTGTGTGTGTGTGTGTGTGTGTTGTGTGTGTGTGTGTGTGTGTGTGTGTGTGTGTGTGTGTGTGTGTGTGTGTGTGTGTGTGTGTGTGTGTGTGTGTGTGTGTGTGTGTGTGTGTGTGTGTGTGTGTGTATATATATATATATATATATATATATATATATATATATATATATATATGTATGTATGTATGTATGTATGTGTGTATGTAAAGTATGGAATGTGTGTATGTGTGTTCCTGTGTATTAAGTAAATGAGTATGTATGAAAGCTAGTGAATGTGTGTAGTGGGATTACTGTGTCTTAAGCTAAATGAGTAAGAGTATGAGCTGTGGTACAGTGTGTGTGTGTGTGTGTGTGTGTGTGTGTGTGTGTGTGTGGCTGTGTGTGTGTGTGTGAGCGTGCGCGCGCACGTGCATGCGTGAAGATTCTAAATATATTAAAATTTCAATATTTATAAAAATTAAAACACAATTAGTTATGACTTAGGATCAGCGTTAAAACAGAAAGAGCAGTAACTGCAGTTCCGTACCTATGACCAGGTGCACAAGTTCAGATACACAGCAGATTAATCGGTGTCTTAACCACTTTGACCATGCCGGCCCTTAGCCATAGCAGTAAACATAATCTCAGTTAAAACAGTACTATCAAAGGAACAGCTGTTGTAAGAAATCAGCTGTTTAAATCGACATTTCCACTACCCTCTCCCATATCGCCATAGCATAAACAATTTGTCCGTTGTTTATTAGACTTAATGTTTTAATATTTATAATATTCATTTTATTTTATTTCTCCAGGTTTATACAAATACATTTGAAGCCAGATATCATTTATATGAAGTATCAACACAGTAAGTATTATGTAGCTTCTATTCATGAATTACTTTAAAGATTATAAAATGTGTAAAAATATCAAAAAGTCTTAATACTCTAAAATTATTTACTATTAGGATTATCTGAAAAAAACAATATCTGCAGCTTTGCGTAAATATTTTGGATTAAAATGTATACTGCTTAGTGTACAGTATGCAGTATATAACTTAACAGAAACAACAATCTAATCCTCTAACTATCCTTACACAATTATATTAGAATCAGAGAGTAAATATTTTGATAAAATTGGAAGAGACCAATATCCTCTCTCTCTCTCTCTCTCTCTCTCTCTCTCTCTCTCTCTCTCTCTCTTCTCTCTCTCTCTTTGTCTCTTCTCTCTCTCTTTCTTTCTCTCTCTTTTTCTCTTGCTTTCTTTTTCTCTCTCTAGCTCTTTTCCATTCTTTCCTTTCTCTCTCTCTCTCTCTCTCTCTCTCTCTCTCCCCTTTTTTCTCCATCCATCTTTCTCTACCTGTCCCAACTTCCTTCTATCTCTACCTAATTATAGAAAGTTTTCTCTTCTACTTTATCTCTGCCTCCTCTCTCTCCCTTCTTCTTCCTCTCTCACCATCCCCTATAATTCACTCTCTTTTCCTTCCATGTACAACCCCACTCTCCCTCTTATTTTTTGTTTGTAGTATATATCTGCAATATAAATGTTTATTCACAGGAGCAGGACACCGTTGAGTCCTGTACAGCAAGGCTTAGATGATAATGAGGCACCATTTATACAGTACGTAGCGTGGGCTCCGAGAGCTAATGGGCTGGCTTTCGTGTACCACAACGATTTGTACTATAAGCCTAAAGCCAAACACTCTCCAGTCTATAGACTGACCACTTCAGGGTCGAATGTAGTGTCCAACGGCTTGCCTGATTGGTTGTATCAAGGTAATTTTAAATTATTGTAGTGTGTGTTCTTTGTATAGATAGATTTATACAAAGATTCTTTCTTTGTAAGATATATTTATGACTGTTCCTAAAAAACTTCTGATATATAAATGACAATATCTATAAGCCTAAGTTAACCTTATAGATAATGCTGCATTTATTGACACACTATTTGTATTTTAAAGAAAGTTTAGTGCAGGAACTTTCCCTGAAAATCTAGACAGAAGCTATGGACAAATAAATAGAAATCTGGCATAACTCAAGTCTGTGTACTAAATTTACAAAAAATGAAATATGCAGCTCAAGAACAAAAAAATATCCAGATGTGACCAAGGTTTATTTACAGTTTTTTAAATTTATTTTTAATGTAAATATCTTTTACTTGAAACTTTTAACACTGACTTAGACTATGAATATTCATATATCAAATACAACCAAAATTTAAACAAAATCTTTTGGACTGATTTTGAAAAATTAGATTGATTTTTCAGTGATTGTGAATAGCACTCAAAGAGAAATTTTGAGGGAGATAGTACTACATTTTGTTTTTGGTTATAATTAAGCATAATTTGCTGACAAATCCTTATCAACAGTTTTGAGGAAATCCTTAAGTTGAATAAAAATAATTTTAAAAAACATTTGAAAACTAAGTTTTACACTCTAAAGCAGGTACATTTTGGATTTATACAGGTATTGAAACTGTGATCAATTTTAGAACTTCACTCATTACTTTGAGCTATAAATAACAGTTTTGTAAGTTATGTTTAAAATAACATAAGGGTAACAAGGTTATTCATAAAAAATAGTATATTATTTCATTTTTCCTTTTTAAAACTTACATATTTACTAGATATTTATAAAAAAAGATATTTTCTTTGTTAAACTTACAAAAGCTTGATATTATTAAAGTTTAACACACGTTTTTCCTTATTATTGTTTTAGAAGAGCTATTACCTTCAGGTAATGCCATCTGGTTTTCTCCAGATGGACGTTTATTAGCATTCGCATCCTTCAATGACTCATTAGTCGGCCAAATAAAATATCCTTACTACGGACCAAAATCTCTCTATCCCAAAGTGCATTCCATCAGGTATCCTAAGGTAATGTGGTAATAAGTTTGTACTTATAGTTTGAATATAATATTTAATTATTTGTTTGTATATTAAGGTTTATAAAAAAAGTTATAACACGCTTGGTTCATAAAACTATAGTATTTTAATAAATAAAATACTTAATGTTTTTAATAAATAGAAAATAACTTTAAGTTTAGTGAAAATAAGTCAATTTGTTTTAACAAGTAAAAACATTAAGTTAATCCTTTCTTTCAAGTTTTTATAAATAATGTAGTAGAGTGTTACATCCAATAACTCTGTAGCTCCAGTCAGTTAGAATGTAAATCTGCCTGGTTAAGATAAATATTAGCAAGTTAAACATGAGTAGGATCCTTAAACACTACATGTTATTATAATAATTTAAAAATTATAGTTTTACAATAATGTTGCAGCCTGGTACAACTAACCCTGAAGTGAGAGTGTGGGTCGCAGATCTTACTTATCCAAAGTCAATAAATCTTACTCAAGTTCTTCCATCACCGATAGTGCTTACAGATTCACAGTAAGTAAAGCACTTAATACATTATAATAAATAATAAATTCTATTTAAATAATAATAATATAATTATTAATGAAGCACTAACTTTCTATCTTATAACTAGAATATTTAAATGAAGTTTAAATAAATACACAAAGAAATCCAGTTTGTAACTGTTAACAAAATACTTAAAACGGTATAAAATTTTAAAATAAAAATTGCTCTCCTAAGGAAATTTACCATTGACAGATCAGAGTAGTGTTCCAAGAAACATTACAAATTGTGCTATTCAATACAAGTTCTAAACAAAACTAAAAATACTGAATATTGAATAATTTTGTTTCAAATTACTCACTAACAGAAATATTTCACTAATTAAAAATTTAGAATCCTGACTTAAGTTCTTCAAATATCGTCAACACTATCACAATCTAATAACCAATTTTTTAAAATACTATTTTACACATCTTTTTCAAACAAAGTTCTGCAACTAGAATTTTTGTATTTAAGTACACACAAAATAATAATCTCTCTCTCTCTCTCTCTCTCTCTCTATATATATATATATATATATATATATATATATATATATATATATATATATATATATATATATATATAAAGCATTGTCATGACTGATTAATCAACATAATCAAATTATAATTCAGGTTAGGTTATCTTATATATATATATCTAATCAGGTTATCTTATCTTACAGTGGTACTAACCACTACATAACGGGTACACTAAGAAACAATTTTCTAATATTCAACTCCTACAGGGGAGTCCAACAGGTTTTATTAGGAAAAAATGTGTTTTTGGTTGAATCTTATTAAAACTTAACATAATTATTCTAACCACAAGTAATGAAATATATTTTCATCATTTTCCATAATTAATCCACTAAAAGAGTAAGAATGTAAAAAGAGAGATATAAGTGCTTTTTGAATTGGACAAAAATACTTTTATTGGATTTTCTACAAACTTAACAAAAATAGTCTAAAACAAAAATTAGCATATGAAACACATATTTCAGCATTTTTCTGAATCAATCTTCTAAAGGGCTTAAAAACGTAAAAAAGTTGTATAAATGTTTGCATTTAAGAAACATATTTTGATCGCATTTTCATGAAACTCAGAAATATCCTAAGACACAAATTATGAAACATGTATTTCAGCATTTTACAAAATTTAATCCCTAAAGGAATGAAAAGGAGCTACAAAAGTTTGAATCAGAAAAAATATTTCTTAAACATATTTTCTTAAAAATTAAAAAAAAAGTTGAAAACAAATAATTAAACATATATTTTAGCATTTTTCAGAATTCAGCCCCTCCCCTAAAAGTGTAAAAGACATTTATACAAGTTTGGAGATAGAAAAAAAATATTCTACAGCTCAAATAATAAAACATATATTTCATCATTTAAAAAAAAAAAAAAATGTTTATATGAGAAGGCACTTCTATTTTTTTTTTTTTTTTTTTTTTTTTGAAGGTGAAAAGCACATTGAGGCTATTATTGCCTCCCTAAATGTAAGTGTAAGTGTAAAGTGTTAAAGTCGTAAGTGTAGTGTTGTAAGTGTAAGTGTGTGTTAGACTCGGGTATTGCAATGGTTCGTCTAAATCCTCTCAATAGTCTGCACTCCTGCTGGGTAACTTATTAGAAATGCATTTGGATGCACACAGCATTACTGAACATACAGTGGGGCCTCAACTTACAAATGACCTTACTAATGACAATTTCAATTTACGAAATGGGATTTCGGAAATTTTCCACCCTAACTTACAAAATGTGCCTCAGCTAGTCTACACCTACCTGCAGGGACTTCTATTATTAATCTTCCATAATGTAATAGAATAGATGCTCATGTAGAAAGAATTTCAAAAATGATCAACATGTAAAGGGGTGGGTTGAAATATTTTTTTCCGTTTCCAAAAGTTAATAAATGCATAGTAACCATTAAAGTGTCATCAGGATTTTATTATGAATTTTTGGACATTCTAATTTGAATGCAACATGTTTGAAGTCAATAAAACATATCATATTCAGGATATATTTTATTCATATTCACTGTAAAACAATCACGAGTTTGGTGAATTAATAACCATGATGTTATGAGGTTATGAGGTTCACGAGGTTAGCGATCATGCTTTTATTAATATTTTCTATCTTTATAATTTATTACATTACTAAAACAGTTTAAGTTTTGTGGGTAAAGCCAGGATGGGTACTGTTGTAAACATTATAAAGCACCTGAGTAAAATTTGATCACAGTAATAATAAAGTGTATAAACATATTTATTAATTTTTTTTTGTTCAAAAGCTTGAACCAGAATCATTTTTAAAAAAGGATTGTCTTTATGCATGCACACACACACACACACACACACACACACACACACACACACACACACACACACACACACACACACACACACACACACAAATTTGTGAACTTAAAAGCCACAATTTTAACCTGAAAATTTTATTACTGCTAATAGTATTATGACTATTAGCTTTTCAAAGATAAATGGAAAAGCATAAGACTTTATGAAACTATGCTTACCGATTCTGACATGTTTCATAGTTTTCTTTCCTTGTACTTTCTACTCATGCATTTTGTCTGAAGAAATAGTTCAAGTAAAAGTTACACACTTCACAGTGATCAGAAGTTTATTTTAATAACACAAAACTTCCAATAGCACCTAATAAGCAAAAATGAGTGTGTTGTTTGATAATGGTCATTGTCAGTGAGTAGGCATTAATTGTGTAGTGTAACTATTTACTATTATTCTTTATTGTAATAGTAATGTTGTATATCAACTCACATCTTGCCTACAGAATCATCATAGGGCATAATTATTTTCATATTATGTAGATTATATATTGTATTGTTGTAATCCCAGCTAATCTATGATTAACTTCCTTATGTTTTCAGGCAACCATACTTCATAAGTATCAGTTGGCGTGTAGATAAACAACTAGCAGTTGTCTGGATGAACAGAAGACAAAATGTGTCAGTCATATCAATTTGTTCTGGAGCTAAATGGACTTGTCAAGATGTAAGACTTAGTCGTAGATAAATCTGTTTCAATTCTGTTATGATTTATATCTTTCACTGTGTATGTTTTATCTGAAGGCTACTAAAATTTAAATTTGATAAATGATTATGTTTTAGGATACTGGGTAGTAGACCTATTTAATACTGTATCAATAAGAACCACTTACCACCATATAGATTTTTCTGCTGAAAATAAATGTATATTATGATAATAGTATAATAATGAGTAATTAACCTGCTTTGCGACACCACAACATATTTTGTTAAATTTCACTTTTGACTCTTTTTTTTTTTTTACCTGGTCTTTCTGTAAAACATTTTTAGATTGAACCTCAGTTGGTAAATAAAACTGTCATTATTTTCCCACTTATTGTTAATACGCTAGAGGTGTATATATTCAAAAATCATAACTAAGTTACAGCTGTGAACCCTGATAGGTAAAATTGTTCTGATATAAACATTATTTCAGAAAACTCAGCATGAAAGGTGTTCCAAGACCTGTGTAAAATATAGCAAAACTTGACTATACTGAAAACATTGCAATCATTTTAGACATAACGTGTGTCACGTCAAATATACAATATGTGTCAGCCGCCTGTAACTAGTTTATATGTCACGTCGTGTCCTGTCATTCATACAGTTTTATGTTTTCAGCTGCTTTATCATTTATTTACATATTTTTTAAATTTAATTTTTATAATTTTTTTTAATAAAAAACTTAGGCAGTGCAGGACTGGTCGACAGAAGTGACTACTTCTTTTGGCATGCTTGATTGTAAACTTTTTCATTATTACATTATTATGATTTAATTATTTTTATAAAAATACAGATGCATGCAGGAAAGGGCACTCTTTAAAATTATTTTTGTGTTAAATTTCACGTGCGTGTAAGTGCGTGTAAGTAGACAACTTAAAAATTAACTAAAACTGACACAGACTATGAATTTGAGTATCTTAAGTTATATAAGTGACTTTAATAATTAATCAGTTTATAACCCTACTCTTGACAGTTATACATGACAGTTATACTGACTAAGTATAATAATAAATATAATATTTGTGACTCTGGCATTCAAAAATTGGTATAGGTCATATGCATTAAATAATTTAAGTACACAAATTTAGAAAATACACATTTTTTAAATTTACATAACCTTAGTTGAAATGATATTGAAGCTATTGTGTAAAATCAGCTGTTTAGAAGTAGTCACTCGAAGTCTAGATATAATAATAATATCAGTTAAAACATGCAGCAGCGTTGCTCGATGACTAGATTCCACTGTTTCCGATCTTCCTATTGTCCGATTTGTAAATTTCGATCACTCACAGCTTTACAGATTCCTTCCATCCAGCTCTTTCTTGGTCTTCCTCTTGCCCTTTTTAAGGTCGGCACCCACTCCATTGCTTGTTTTGGCAGTCACGTTTGGCTCATCCGTTGGTCATGACCGTACCAAATTAACTGACTCCTTTATAATTGTGTCCTCTATTCCCATCTGTTGACAAATTACCACATTTCTTATTCTTTGGACTCTCAATATCCTAACAGATCTTCTCAACGCTTCCATTTCTACAGCCTCTATCCTTTTCTTGGTTTTTTCTTTAATTCTCCATGTCTCAGCTCCATATATTAAAAAAGTCTTATAATTGCATTATATATATTGAGCTATTGTGATCTTGTTATTTTCTTACTCCATAATACGCCATTCAAGCATCCTATTATTTTCCTTGTTTCTGCTATTCTCAATCTTATTTTGTTTTCATCCGTACCGCTTTTGTCGAACTTTATGCCCAAATATCTACACTCTTCTTATGGTTGTATGTCCTCCATAGAGTCTAGATATACAAGAACAATATATGCTGTGAGGTATGCATTATGGATTCAAGTGTGATGTGAAAGCAAATGTTTATATCCATATTTTTTTAATTCAAAAATACATTTTATTAATGACTAAACAAAAAAAATAATGTGTTGTAATAATGTTTGTAATAATAATGTTCACTAGAGTGCATGTATGGATGTGTTAGAGCGTTTTGTGATGGTAGAGTGTTCCATAATGTTACAGCATTCCATGATGGCAAACTGGATTTTTCCCCATGCAAAACATACACCTATACTCCGCAATAAGAAGTAGTCACTTCAAAAGCGCAAAATTATTGATAACTAAGGTTTAATTTTTAATAAAGTGGTAATATTTTTGAGAATTGATAATATCTTTGTTTTAGTCTCACATAGAGAAGTCCTCCATGTGGGTGGAACCGAGTCCAGTTCTGTTTTCTGCTGATGGAGCTATGTACCTAAC
This sequence comes from Callitettix versicolor, assembly GCA_022606455.1. Lineage (NCBI taxonomy): Eukaryota > Metazoa > Arthropoda > Insecta > Hemiptera > Cercopidae > Callitettix > Callitettix versicolor. Next base: position 29,326,058 of record CM040185.1, on the reverse strand, counting down.
CTTGTTGCCTGTACTAGATGGAGATGCAGGGTATTTTCCTCACGTTTGTATCATTGATAAGGAGACCAAACAAGTAACTCCACTGACTCATGGTCAACTTACTGTTACAAAACTATTGGCTTGGGATAATGACAACCATATTGTGTAAGTAATACAAGATTACAATTAGCTTTTGAGAAATTAAATAGTATATTTTTTTTTTATATTCAGACAATATTTATAAAATTTTCAGATATTTTGAAGCAGTCCCTGAAGGCTTACCTAGCCAAAGACATATATTTAGAGTTGCTGATACAATCAACATGACCTCTCCGATTCAGTGGCAATGTTTAACATGTCCAGCAGCTGGGCCTGTACTTAACATAACTGTAAATTTTACCAGGTATAGTAATTTCATAATCAAATGATTGTAATTTAATTTTGAAGTATCCAGTATTAATAAAATAAAGAAAAATCATTTAATATGTATGCTTTTTACAGAATATAAAGTTTTGCATGTTACAAAAGTGCTCTCATTACTTTTCATGAAAACAAGAATGTATGGTATTTCAATACAGTCAAACTAGCTTTTAGTAATATTACTTTTAAATAGATTCAGTAAAGTTATAACTATAATCACAAATAAGTCATAATATTTTACTAGTTATGTAAAACTAATAATCATGAATTTTTTAGAAAAAATTTTAATTTACGTAAAAAACAACAATTATAAATACTAATAAGTGACAATTATAAGCCTCATATTTCTATACATATCAAAACTATATTCTCATAATAATAATTCTCTATTTGTAATTGTTATCATTACTGAAATTCTATTAGAAAATGAGATAATAGAGCAATCACCACATAAATTTAGACTTAGTTTTTGAAGTTATGGTGTTTAATGACTCTGGGGCATCATGATCACAGGAACTATTGTGCAACTAAGCCTCTTTTATTCTAGTTCAATATACTGGTGCCCTCAATGAGTTTTATTACTAAAACTGACTAACTAATTCTGCTGGAGATCCTCAGGGTCCTGGCAAACACCTTTGCCTTCTGCTGGAAAAATCCTCACATTGAAATCCATCGTTTTCCTGCGTTAGTTTCTGGCTGATAGTCTTCCAGCCTTGGCATACAATTCCCATCAGTCATGTCATCACAGCCCTAAAAGGGTTGTGTTTCTCATACCCAGGATGTGTTGAACTCTGGGAGGTCTTCTGTTTCTAGGTTTAATCAGAAACCCCTTTTCTACCGCCTCCTCTCTTCTCAGTTTGTGCTTTTGCACGTCTGAAAGATATTTTTACATCCACAAATGTTTTTTACATCCACAAATGTTTGATTTGAAAGGTAGGCTGTTTAACTTCATTTCTCACTTCTTCCACTACAGATTGAGTAGGTCCATATAGCATCCTGACAATCTGCTGTAATTCACTACTTTTAGGTGGCATGGCATTAAATACAACCCTAGTTTTCTCCACCTCCATTCTATTTTTAATCTCCGATCAATTTTTGCCAGTTGCTCAGGGTTTTCCAGGCTTTTAAGTTGTATTCTGTCATTGTGAAGTTGTATTGTGTGAATTACATAATGGAGCCCACTTTCAAAAGTTTTTGTTAGTAACTCCTAGAATAAAAAAACTTTCTTATTTCTTATAAAGTGCCTTTAACTTTGAATACACTATAATTAATTACATTAATAAATTGTGTAGCGTGTTTGTTATAGTGTACCAATGAAGCAGAACATCAATGACTCTGATACATGGCCAGTCAAATCCTCGGCTTGCCTCTACACAAGAGCTGTATTCTCACTTGGCTCCAGTCCACGATTTTACTTGGTAGAGTGTTTAGGTATGTAATCTCAGTACATAATAATATTTAACTTAAATATTGTTTGTTTTTTTTTTATTTTGATAAAGTTTAACTTGTTAAATATATTCATAAACTTATAACTGAATATGCAGTTCTTTGCTACTGTTTAAACTTTTGAGATTTTAGATAAATATACTCAATATAATGAAAAAAAACTGTAAGAGATAGAAAGAAATGTTAAATTATTAAATTATTATATAGAAAAATTAATTTCTGCCTAGCAATTTGTCATTAAAACTTAACTCAGAGCAACCGTTTAGCTGGTATGAATAGAAATCTAGATAATACCCAATTATTTTTCTATTCATGTACCATTTTTGTCTAATCTGATAAAAGCTACATTGGTTTTGTGAATTCACTTACAACCAACTTACCTAGACAATTAATTCAAGTATGTGTTTCATGGGTGTGTGATATCTATAAGTAACTAAACAATTCAGAGATCTAAACATAAGAATTTTCCACTTGATATATTATGATTACATATAAATTTAATAAATATATTGTCATATGTTTACCTGCCTCATCCTCACATAATTACAAAATAATATAGTCAAAACTGATTTTCTGAAAAAGATTTTTAAAAAGTCGTAAGTTTTTTTTCTTACAACTCAGAATGTCATACTTTATTTTACAAACCTGGCTTTCCTCACAATGTATCCAGTCCCTCATTCCTATCTTGTTGAGGACTAATTAATTTTAAGTTTATCAAAATAGTCCCATTTTGGGTCCTCTAATCCAAATTTGAAGGAACCTTTTTTTCAAAAAATTTCCCAAGTGAACCCTACTTTAAATTTGGGTAGAAAGTATTTGTGTAAATCTTATGATGTACAGTCTACCTTTTCACCTAATTTTAGCTTGCTAAATGTAAAATTCACCAAAATATGTCTGTTGTTTTTTTTCAGAAAAGACCTTTTTTAGGTTTCTCAACTCTTTCTGTGCTATATTCTTCTTTTTCTTAGTGGGCTTTTTTCATTCACATTTTTTATTGCTCTTTTGTCAGGATGTCTTAGATACTAAATAAAATGAACTCGTCATATTTCATTTTTTTTTTAAGAAAATATAAAAGAATTACAATAAAATCTAAAATGCTAATTGTTTGTTTCTTCTAATCAGAAATATCTTTACAATAACCTAAGTCAGAATAAAAATAAAAATAGTTTTCTTAATACAACAGATTCAGTAAACTGTGACTATAATTTATTTATTTTTGTAGGACCTGATACGCCCAAGGTTATTATAATGGATGCATTCACAAACACAAGAATATTCATCATAGAAAATAACACTGCTCTAGCAGACAGGTTTGCCAACATGTCTCGACCTCAAATTAAAATATTCAAGGTAAAATTCTAACTCTTAGATCTATATTTAATTTTAGAATATCAGCAGGCATTTTTAATTCTAATATTCATGAGAGGGGCACAATATTTCATAACACATATTGTGAAAAAATAAAATTATTTGGGCTACTATTTAGTTAACACTTTCAAGGGTGAACTGATATTTGATTACAGGTAGAAGTGCAAACAGGGTTCCACGCTCAAGTAAAATTGATGTTACCTCCAGGTCTACGGGAAAATGAAGACATGACTTTTCCCCTTTTATTGAAAATGTGAGTTTTATTACAATGTAACAGACATATGAAAAGCTAAGAACTTAAATGTATCATTTTTCAACATTTATTAACAATTTCAGATTTGAAGTTCTATAAATTATATGAAGCTCTAGCAACTATTAAATTTATTGTAATAAAATTTATTTGTCAGTTTACATGAGTTGAGTCAATATTTTTATTAAAGTGCACTGATAAATTCTCAGTTCAGTTCATGAATTTAAAAGAAAGATTATTTTAATATTGTTTTGCAGAGGTGGAATACCTGGGTCTCAGTCTGTAACAGAGAAGTGGGAAGTGGATTGGAGCACATACTTGGTTAGCCAACGCAACTTTATTATTGCAGAAATAGATGGAAGAGGTTCAGGCTTTCAAGGAGATAGAATGAAACAAGAAATATTTCATAAAATTGGTAGTGATGATATTGAAGATCAAATTTCTGTCATTACGTGAGTAGAGCAGTATAAAATATTATACAAAACTGCCATAAATTATCATAATAATGTATAAGCATTTGAGCACAAAAACAATATAGGGATTGATATTTCCTCAAAAAAAAAGTTTATAAGCCTATAAAAAATATGGTTTATAAAATATAAAATGAAAAAGAGATGTCTAATAATTTGACATTAGATATTAATACCTGTATTTCATTAAATCAATTAATCAGATTCAAAATGTAGATCTGTTAGTCAGTGCTCAAAGTGCTTTTTCTCTTAATGAACGCAATACATTGATACAATTCTTATACTAGCAAATATGTCAGCTTAAAACTGTTATTCTTTAAAAAAAAAAAAAAAAATAGAACATATTAGACAATATTAGCCATATGTTATCGTTATACTTTACTGTAAACCATGACCAAAAATTTCTTGAAACAACCTGCACATAGCTTATAAAGAACTAAACTTAAAGCCATAAGTTAATGTCCTGTTTGATAACGTCAACAGTGGGTTTTAGGCTAAGTAAAAATATTTTCCTCAAAACTCTCTTAAAGAAGTCCTTTCTTCATTTTACTGCTTAAATGAAATTATATAAACAGTAATCAATGAGTGAATGAATTTGTAGAGTTACTATTGCATTACGACCTTTGAAGATCTATTGTGCCCCCTTTCTATATTCCTGAGATGCTCAGTTACGGCATCATCTCTAGTCCTAGTCTCTTCATAAAGTCTGGAATGTGAAGAAGATTCAAGGTGGGTAGCTCTACCTCTTCTAACTGGTAACCTCTTCTAATTTCATTTCCTTATTTAGGTGCTTGAAGATGCTTGCTCTGCTAATTCTCTTTCAATTTTTTTTCTTGACCCTCATTAGAGAGGTTCTGCTCCATTTGGCAACTTTTTTATTTGGCGGTGAGATCCTGCTCATTCTATTTTATATTCTTACTTACAGAAACACCCACAGTAGCTGAGTTTCTATAGGTCCACCCACATGAGTGTACCCAGTGAGGGTCAGAGGGCAGCTGCCCCCCCCCCTGGAAGCCGATATTAAATTTTGTTGCTGGAATTTAACAAATTTTTCAAATTCTTGAAATAACTCTTTTAATAATCAAAAAATACTTACACTATTGAACATTTTGAAAATAGGATAATTTATTGATATTTTATTGTCAATCAAAATTATCGTACAATCGTACTCAATTATTTTTTATAGGAAAACAGAAAAATAATACTATAAACAAATAGGATAATTATTGTATATCTCGCAACGCTTTACACTGATCTAGAACCACCTAGCGACTGATAGAAGAATCTGTGTCAGCCAGTTAGTGGAATTCAAGAGACAGAGAGATCTCTAGCAGGCTTTAGAAGAGTCTACAGGTGGCAGGCAATGAGAGAAAAGCGAACCTTCTAGAAGGGTTTCTGCCCTCCCCTTTGGTCTAGTTCCGCATCACTATATAAACTGAGCTGCCCGAATACCTAGTTGATCAGTATTTGTATTTCAGTTGAACTGTTGATGTTTACAAAGTGTTTTTTTTTAAACAACCAATTATTACAGTTTATTAGTTTATTTATGTTTGGAGAACACTGAGGCTTCCTAAATGGATATAAGAAACTGGTTCCAAAAAGGTAAGTTAAGTAATTAAGTAATACAAATTTTTCTTTCCACAAAAACCTAATTCCGACTATCATGAACATTTTAATTTCTTTATTGTAACATAGCCACCGGACCACATATTTAACATTTTAAAACAAAAAATAGCTAAATTTGTACAGCCGTTCTCATGTGATGCACTTACCAATAAACAGCATTTCATTTTTATTATATATATTGTTAGTTAAAAACGGTTTGTAACTTTTGTATACTATGTCAACTTCTATTACTTTCAGGCAGAAAACCTCTCAAACGGAAAAAGGATCAAGATGACAGTAGTAGAAGTGGAAGCAGTGATGGTGATGAAGATGGAACTAAACTAACTGAACCATCAGATTCTGTGTCTGTTATGGAACAACAAGGGTCTACTAATTCTTCACCTCTACACATCGTTCCTGGGACATCTAAAACGATTGAAGAATATGATGGCTACCAGAAAATGACATTGGTTGTTATGTTGGTCATGCCCTTAAGTTTCCATCAGAAAAAAAAGGATTTGCTTACAAATCCCTGAGTCCCACCATCAAAATACGATTTTGGTTCCGATACCAGCCATTTGAAAAGAAAATGTAACCGCCACTGGTTAGATCAATATACTCCTTGGTTGGTGTACTCAAGTCATTTGAAAGGTTCTCTAGGTATTCACTTTGTTCTTTTTTCCTCTTAGTATTGCTACAATTAAAGGAGTTTTGGGATCATTCCTGGTAAGGTCATACAGAAAGTTTAAAGATATACATGAAGATTGTAGAAAACACGTCAGCAGTCAATACCACAAAATTTCAACAGCTGCTGCAAAAGCGTTCCTTGAAAATGTTCCAGTTGATGTACAGTTCCAAAGTGGTCAACAGAAGATGATTGAAGAAAATAAACAAATACTATTCATCAATTATTTCTTGTATCATATTTTGTGGAACTCATAATTTGCCACTAAGTGGAAAGGAAGGAGATGAGGGGGTTTTCTTTGACCTTTTAAATTTTAGAATTGACTGTGGTGATGTGAAGCTAAAGAATCACTTGGATACATGTCGAAAAAATGCAGTCTAACTTCACCAAAAAGTCAAAATGAAATATAAGATTATGTGGTGATGTTGTCAAAGAAAGAATTATTGAAGATTGCAAACAAGCAAAAGCTTATGCTGTAATGGTCGATGAAACAGCAGATATCGCTGGAAAAGAACAGCTTTCTATTGGATTGTAGTTTTATGATGGGAATCACAAAGTAAAAATATGTATTTAATTATGGTGAGGAAACATATTGGTGAAATTCTTGATGTCATCAAGAAGAATTGACAAGAAATTGAACAAGTTTCTGATGACTTACTTAAAAAATCACATGATATCGTGGAGAAAGTCAACGTTGAGTTAATAGCTCCACGAATGGTTCAAAAGCAAATACACAGAAGTAATCCGCCATCTGAGACTGCAATTGAATATTGAAGACAGTCGTTGATCATACCTTATCTTGACTCTTTAACTTTATCATTGAATGTTAGATTCTCACACGAAAATACACCTGCTTTTGCTTTATCCCATCTTCATCCTTCATAAATGCTAAAAATTACTTGAAAAGATTTGGAAAAAATACAAAATCTTTCATGGAGTTTTATGAGTTAGGTTTTTATGATAACTCTGCAGAATTAGATTTGTGGTATAATCTGTGCATTCTGTGAAAAAGAAGGTTTTATCAGGAGACAAATTAAAGGATATTGAAGTGGCTGCACTTTTGGAAGAGGATAATATTTTTTTTTTGCTTGCAACAAGGCATGCACTCCTTATTATAAGTGCTTTCCCATCCACTATGGCTACTGTTGAACGATCTTTCAACTCTTCGAAGGGTAAAGACTTGGCTGAGAAGTACAATGGGAGAGACAGATTGACTGGGTTGTGTTTGATGAGCGTCCATCAGAAATTCTTTAAGGAAAATCAGGACAGGATTGAAACAAGAGTTTTGAACAAGTTTTCTACAAATCCAAGAAAAATGATACTTATATAAGCATGTAACTAGAATAATTTTTTTTCCAAGCAAATAATTGTAATAACTTAGTTGATAAAGCACTGCTATAATTATACATAATTTTATTAAAATTTTGGTTTCATTCACCTTTTTCATGATAAAATGTTACATTGTATATTGAACAACCATGGCTTGCCCCACCCCTAGTTTTCATCCTAGTTACGCCCTTGTCCACCCATACAGTCTTGCATACATGGTAAGGCTAAGGTACAATGGTAGGTCACCTAGGCTCTGTTCGATACACCATTAGGCCGGTGTTATTCACTTCATCAGCAAGGGTTGCTTTACAGTTTAGAGTTGGCCAAGCTAAAAAGGGTAATGAATATGTGTGTCTTGAGTAGATGAATGAGAGTAGTATTAGCTATGTATACAGTTGGATCACTAAGCCCATCAGCTGTTTACTCCAGCTATCCCTGCTGGAAACAGTAGTCAATATTTAACTTTAATTTATATCATTTTAAATACTATCAACACTCAATAATTCATACCTATATAATTTTACAAAATTATTTACTTCATACCAATCTGTTGGACCTTTAAAAAATCATACAAAAACAATGCATTTTTTTCTCTTCCTTATTTCCTACTGAGAAAGCTGATGTCCACTCTATAATTCACACTCAGCCCAGCCTTTGCCTCTATAAATCATATTTACTTGGTAGATTTCTTGTTTATACTGTGTAGGCACAACATTCTTTATTTGTTATATGTATATAACAATTTATTTCAACCCATTTACATACTGATAAAATATGGCTGACCTGACATTATGAAGTGGAAAAGTAATATCTCAAGAATGTCAAGCATCATCAGTGCTATACAGAGCTGGTACAAAGGTAAACCGTACTGTTAAACAGAAATGACATTGTACTTGGCCTCACTAACTAAACTGAGTGAGAGAATAAATGTTTAGATAATAAGTGACAATAAAGGCCTATTTATTGGACAGTATCAGTTGTCAGTCACTTTTTATAGAAACTGTTCAACTGCAATATCGTTCATGTAGAACTGTTGTTACTTGTTAATTGTGGTAATGAGTATGTAAAATATATGTCTCTTTCTCTCAAGGTTAAAAAAAAAAAATGTACATACCAACTGTATTATAAATTGTTGTTAAATTGATACACAATCTATTTTTTTAAAAATGCTGTTATCAAACTTTTACATTTTGATTTCTGTATACTTTTGGCCACCCTTGATAATTCAATTCATTCCCTTCAAATACGAAATATGACGAGACAACTGTAACTGATTTTAAATGCTACCACTGATATTTGCTACATTTATTTCAGATATTTAAGGGACAACTTGAAGTTCATAGACAAAACAAGAATGGGAGTTTGGGGAAAGGGATATGGAGGATTTGCTACAACTATGATCCTTGCTCAAGATATTGGTTTGTTTCATTGTGGTATTGCCTTAGCACCAATTACAAGTTGGGCACATTATGGTGAGTTTAAATGTAAAATTAGGTCAGGCAACACAAACTACAATTAATTGCATTTAAGTTTCAATAAATAAAATAAATTACACACAGGTTAGCATATACTCATATACATACATGTGTGTGTGTGTGTGTATATATATATATATATATATATATATATATATATATATATATATATGTGTGTGTGTGTGTGTGTGTGTGTGTGTATTATTATTATTATATTATTATTATTATTTAATTGTTATTTTAGGGCGAAAAGCACATTGAGGCTATTATCGCCTCCCTAAATGTAAGTGTGAGTATAACGTGTTAAAGTCATAAGTGTAATGTTGTAAGTGTGTGTTAGACTCGGGTACCGCGAAGAACATCTAAGTCCTCTCAATAGGTGCAGCTAGTCTTATTATGCATACTTGGCAATGGCCTATTTTTGTAATAGTTTTTTAAGTAGGTTCTACATATAAAACATATGATAGATTATTTAAATTCTTATGCATTCGTAAACTTAACAAATGAATTGTTGTTGCAGATTCTGTTTTCACAGAAAGATTAATGGGGACACCAAATGTAACTGACAATTACAGAGGATATGAAGAATCTGACTTGAGCAAACGAGCAGGGAACTTACGAGACAAACCTTTCTTGCTAATCCATGGTTCAGCAGATAATACTGTGCATTTACAGCACAGTATGATATTAGTGCATGCTTTAACAGAAGAGGGAGTGATGTTCAGGCATCAAGTAAGCACTATTATCATATCTGAGTATCTGAGTAATCCCATTGATGGTTTTTCTGAATATTAAAATGCCTTATCTTAGGATAAAATAGTAATCACATTTAGACAGTCTGGGCATGTTTTAAACATAATTGCCGATTCTTATAGCTTCTGATTCAAACATCTTAACAGAGTTTTTTAAAGAGAAACCCCTTTCTGGTTATCATTTTTTAGGAATTTCTCTTGATACAAGTACTAGAAAAACTTACACCACATTACAAATGTCATAACTAATAAATAATAACAAATAGAAAAACTAAATAACAATTTATACAACTGTGTAGTCACAATAATACATAAACTAATAAACAATCAATTTAAATAAATTAAACAATCACACATTTATCTAAAACTAGTTAGTAAGAAAATATTTTAAGGATGTGTCTACAAAATTTAATGAATGGCTGTAAAATGATAAAAGGGCTACACAAATAACAAGGAAATTGTTGTGCAAAATTAAGGCATCATAAGGAAGTCAGTGACCAAAGTACCATTCTTTAATGTCTTGATAAACTCAGTTATAGGATCCAACACATGTAATTCAACTACTGTTCTGGCTAAGTGCCTATAGACTGCTCAGTCTTTTGACCAGTTAAGAGTTCTTTGGTAATGTTAGCACACATCAAGTTCCACCAGAGGAAACAAACAAGACAGGAACAGAAAAACCCTATGAGTAGTTATAGGAGTTAAACTGTGAATGTATATATGTGTGTTAAGTGTGGATGTTGTTATCTGTAATTTGGTTTAGCTGAGGTATCATAAAGGACGCCAGACCCCTTTTAGTTGATGCAGCTAATCTGCACTCCCTTACAGGATAAAAAATAATGTGCTTAAAACTAATATTCTCATGCATCACCTTTTGCAGTGATACAGGAGTTAAAAATAGTGTCTATTTTGGACAGCGGATGTTTCTACATTGTATTAATTTTGAGGTTATGTGTATAACAATTACTTAAGGGTTATATATATATATATATATATATATATATATATATATATATATCAGTTTAATATTAATTAATGTAAACATGAATACTTGAAAGACATCTTTAAAGAAGATGCTAAAAGTTTTTACATTTTCTTGGTTAAGTTTGGTTATAACTATTATAATTTTGTTTCAGACATACCCAGATGAAGGACACAATTTTGAAGGTGTTAAAGGTCATCTCTACAGAGCAATGGAAGCTTTTTGGGATGAATGTTTTGGTCCACTAGACTTTGTTGAATGGGAGATAGGCACCAGTTTCTTTACATTTAAACAATAGCAGGAACAGGTAAAAATCTTTTCTACAATGAAAGTATTTATTGTAAGTCTTTATGTTTACTGATCAGATTGTCAAACGACACATGGTTTTTGGATGCTTTGATGTCAACATGGCATTTGAGGAGGAAAATCGTAAGTTGTGAACTCTGCAGACCTGCTATGGCATACAGGTGGTTCCAAGACAAAGAGAAGCACTGATGCTTTGGTATACATTCTGAGACGAAGGGTGGGGAGAATTGTTACCCTAGGACAGTATGCAACAGTATTCCAGGCTTAGGTAATGAGAATTAATGACTGCATTAGGGATAATTTGAGACTGGCCTTTAAGAAAGCACAAATTCATTTTTATTCCAATAGTGAGGTAGCAATCAAAGCACTTGCGAGTCCCCTAATTCAGTCCAAGCTGGTCTGGAAGTGTCAGAAACACTTCAAAGCTTTAATCCTGAGAAATTGGTTTACTTCTCACTGGGTTTTGGGGTATAAGGGAATTGAGGTGCTGAGGAGGCAAACCAACAGGCTAAACTGGGATCTGCATCTCAATTTTTTGAACCCTACTTTAGGGATTTCATTGTCTTTGCCTGAGTCACTCTAATATCTACATAGGCAAAGAAACATTTTAATACAACTTAAGTGTTAAGTAGACTTTTGTAAACAGTACAACAATTTTAAATAATAATTTCCTAGTCAAGTTCCATGGGAGCAGTCATCGTGGTCTTTGATCTCTAAGTCACTTTCTGAGGTAATGTTAAAATTTTTGAGTGTATATGTTATACAAGGTGAGTTCAGAAAGTAACGAGAATTTTTAAATTTCGCGGGCTTGGAGAGACCGATTGTCAAACATTTTTTTTATTATGTCTGTATACATGTCCTTGAAGTATGATAAAAGTTTCATCTATTTTCATTGTTGACTTTGTCTGTAACAGCCACTAAGGTTAGAAGTGTTTTTATGAGCTCGGCGGTTTTTGTTTGTTAAAACAAATGGATCAAAGAATTTGTATCAAATTTTGCATAACAAAATAGAATAAAGTGTAACAAAGTTTGTGAAATGTTAACAAAGGCCTATGGTGAGTCTGCTACAAGTGGTAGAAGCGTTTCCAAGAAGGCTGTGAAGACGTTGAAGATGATGAACACCCTGGACGCCCCAGCACATCAACAACCAATGAAAACGTGGAAAAAGTGAAAGAAGTGGTTATGAACAATCGCCAAACTCAATTAGAGAAGTCAATGATGATGTTGGCATATCGATTGGATCATGTCATGACATTGTTTCCAGTGTTTTATGTATGAAATGCGTGGCAGCAAAATTCATTCAAAAATTGTTGAATTTTGAACAAAAACAGCAGCGAATGGAAGTTGCTCAGGCGTCACTAAATAAAGTCAACGATGATGCAGAATTACTGAAACTTATTATAACAGGTGACAAAACATGGGTTTACAGGTATGATGTCAAAACTAAGGCTCAATCATCCCAGTGGAGGCATTCTGGCTCGTCAAGACCAAAAAAGGCTCGACAAGTGCGGTCGAACGTGAAGGTTATGCTCATTGTGTTCTTTGATATTAATGGCACAGTGCATCATGAATTCCAGCCACTAGGTAAAACAGTCAATAAGGAGTACTACCTACAAGTTCAACGCTGTTTGCGTGAAACAATTCGAAAAAAACACCCGGATCTGTGGAAAAACAATTCATGGCTTTTGCACCACAATAATGCACCAGCTCACACTTCATTGCTTATTCGTGAATTTTTGGCCAAAAACAGTACTGTAACGATGCTCCAGCTTCCATATTCGCCAGACATGGCTCCGTGTGACTTTTTCATATTTCCAAAAATAAAGAGAACCTTAAAGAGCTGTATAGATGACATTAAAAGCGCATCAAAAGAACTAAAGGCTATCTCAAAGATCGAGTTTGAGAAGTGTTTCGAGGATTGGAAGAAGCGCTGGCACAAGTCCCCATAATCTCTAATGGGAACTATTTTGAAGGCGACAACATCAATGTAGAAGAATAAATAAATATTTTGTTAAAAAAAATTAAACTTCTCGTTTCTTTCTAAACACATCTTGTATTTTATACTATTATATTATATTTTTATGTTAAAATATTAGATATATATATATATATATATATATATATATACATATATATATTTATAAGCAAATGTATTTATAGGTCCAGATGTATGTATGTATATATATATATATATATATATATATATATATATATATATATATATATATATATATTTGCATATAGACCCTGTTGGATCACAAAGCACTCCAACTCATGTCTATATATATATATATATATATTTATTTATTTATTTATTTATTTATTGCAGGAGGTGCAGACTAGCTGCACCTATTGAGAGGATTTAGACGTCCTTCATGGTACCCAAGTCTAACACACACTTTTACACTTTCTACAATTAATTATGACTTTAACACTTTACTCTCACACTTACATTTAAGGAGGCCTCAATGTACTTTTCGCCTTAATATATATATATATATATATATATATATATATATATATGTATGTATGTATGTATGTATGTATGTATAATGTGTTAGCACCCTCACAGTTTGCAATTTGGTTCCAATTTGATTCAAACATTGCACAAACAATATAAATTATTTTGGTAATACAATTGCTATTTTTTTCCTCTGAATCCAGTGAGAAATGGTCTGTTAAGCATTAGGAGTTGAATATGCAAACTTAATGGTAGCACATCTATCCCACTATAACCATCCACTTCCTACTTTATAATGCCATTTTGTGCTGAGTTGTACATTTATAAATATGTCAACGTATGTGTGGCAATGTATGTTCTCTTACCAAGTGCAAATTACAAAGTATTATTTATTTTCTACAGACAGAAGGGAAAATACAGCAAACTTTTATCGCAGAATGAACCAAGTATATGGTGAAAATAAAATTAACAGAAAGGTCACCTTTTTTGAGATGATAAAGACATGTTGCTGGTGGATTTCATGGCATGAGAGACTATAATCCCTGCAGATGCTCAATGTCAGACATTAAAACAACTACAGAGAGCCATTCAGAACAAAAGAAGAGTGCTGTCTTCTGAAGTTCTTTTGATATGTGAGAACGAATGACTACATGCCACTGTAGAACTCAGAACTTCTTCCATAATTCTGATGTAAAGTTTTTTGTTACTCGCCATATAGCCCAGATCTTACTCGAAACTGTTTATCATAATTCCAAAAAAAATGGTGTCATAACCCTTCTTGTGTTGACTTTCGGAGAATTTGTTAGCATTATTCTCACACAACACCATTAACCATGAATTTTTCAATGTTTACACATGAAATTCTGCGTGTTATTCCATTATGCTTAAAAATGATGTTGTGAAATTGGAAGTTGCAGTGGTTATAGTGGCAGAGGTACACTATCATGCAGTTCACAAATCAGCATCCTACAGCTCAACAGGCCACTTCACAATAGATTTCGAAGTTGACAAAAATAGCCCCAGTAGCTTGGAGAAGTTTGTTACCCAGGCAAATTCATTCAACAGTTTCAAAATGCGGTTATTTCAATTTTTTTTAATTTGTAAGTTCTTTGTTTTAAATTTATTGAAATTAAATAATTGAATCTGATGGCAATCAAGGTTCATTTTTGTATCATCAAAGTCATTTGAAATTTCAAAATATTATTTGTGCAGACTTTAATGCTGATTATGACGGTGACCCATCAGATATTCAAAATAGGAGAATATAAAAATTATTATTTTTGGAAATTTGCTTCCATCATGTCATTAAGACAGCTGTGTCCTGTGGTTATTACTTTTCTTCTAGAAAAATTGCTAAAATAGTTGCAAATAAAATATTATGTTTAAAAAATGTCTGTTTTGAAATTTGAATTGATTAACATTGTTACATTTCAGGATGCCTGCCTTACAGAAAGTACGGAAGGCACTTGTGAAATGTAAGATCTCCTTGTACCTGCAAGAGTGATTTGGATATTTAAATAAACATTAATGCTCATTACATTACTCTTTGCCCATGAAGCATTTAAATAAGTCGTTGTTTAAAATATTACTGACACCAATAGTGAAAGGAACATTTGCTAAAGTAATTCAAAAATTAAAAAACTATTGTACTTTTTGATAACGAAATATTTATAAATTTAGAAAGTTAATCTTTAAACTAAAATTATTGGTATGTATGTTAATGTTAAGTGTTTAGTTCTTTAATTTGTCATTACTAGAGAAGAGCCAGTATTAATACAGACTGATTTATTTAAACAAAAATACTTCATTCTTCGTTATTTTATTTTAATACAATTTAAGCCTTCTTTACTTCAGTTTAATTCTGTTCTCTATTCGTATTCTCTTACATTGTGTACAAAAAACCTCAAACTTAACAACATTGTTTAATGTGATATATGCTTTAAATATTTTATTTGACTGAATGTGTTCATTTCCTTATTCATAAGACACCAAGTTAACAACATTTATTAAATTTTAGATTAGATTTGATAGTTTGATGAATAATCAAAACCTGTTATTTAATTAGTTTTTATAATATAAAATTTTGTATTTTCTTAATACACTTTTTTATAGTTATTTTATTTAAAAGAAATTATGATTCAATATAGGAAAAGTGAAAAAAATTAAGGTAAATTTGAACAATTAATTTTGAAACAGTAATTTCTATTTTTTTTTAATGAATGTAAATTATGTATAAATGCAGTAATGATTTTATTAATGATTGTATTTAATCAAAACTGTATATGTGAGATATATAATATGTGGCTTATAAAGTTTCCAATAAAAGTTTCATCTGGAACAAAGCGATGTACCATTAAATGTAAAACTTCCATTATAATAAATGTCATGCGAGTGTAATGTTTTAAATATTTGTAAATACTCTTTTTTACGTAATATTTTGTAAATAGTATATAGGTATGAAAAATTTTATTTTTATTTTATTAAATTTATAATATTTGTTTAATTTTTTGTAAAAGGTGATTGTTTAGCTGGATATGAATTAAAAACTTAAAGTGTATTACAAGTCGATTACAGTTGATGTATTTAAAATATACATGTTTCATACGTTGGAATAAAACTAAGTGTGGATTTTGTATAAAGTTTTAAATTCATATTTGTAGATGGTAATTAATATTCAGTTGCAATAGCTGGCAAATCATACTAATCCCAATAACAAGTATTTTGGTTATTTATTGCCTTCTACATCACCAAAAAAAGTATCTGTAATCGGGTCAGAAAGACACCATGGAATCACAAGTATTTTTATTGCCACACTACACAAACTTGTATGATTTCACTAAAAGACAGTATTTTTTTAATGTAGCAAATTTTTTATGATTTCTTTGTATTTTAGCCTATATTACAGACTTATTCAAGGAACTATTGTCCAACAACATATTCAGAGGTAGGTTAATAAAATTTGAAATTTGTTTAAATATTTGGGGGGGATAAGTATAAACAAAAAGTATTAAATTATATAAATGTCCGAAAATTCTTCATTTGGTTTCACTGACCAACTGTGTATTTGCTTAAAATTTGTACTTATTTTGAAACGTCAGTATAAGAAATCCAAATGAAGTGCAAGACAAAAAAATGACCATTATAATGATTACATTCCTACAAAAAAAATAGACTTCTTCAACAAAAAATGTAAAAGTAACATTAATTTGAAAAGTTTCATACTGAATACCTCGGACAATGTTAGGTTTATAAGAAAAATCAATAAAAAATGTTAACCTCTTAACACCAAACATTATGTTCCATGAGTACATACTGTAGAGGTTAAGACCAGCAGTGAGTAATAAAACTTTTGTGTTTTCATTTCAT
Source organism: Callitettix versicolor (assembly GCA_022606455.1). Taxonomy (NCBI): domain Eukaryota; kingdom Metazoa; phylum Arthropoda; class Insecta; order Hemiptera; family Cercopidae; genus Callitettix; species Callitettix versicolor. The sequence goes on along the minus strand of CM040185.1, from coordinate 29,309,164 downwards.
AAAGCTCAATACATTTGACTTCTAAGTAATTAATGACTCAAATTTCAAAATAATTGAGCACTATGATTTTGATTTTTAGAAACCACTAAAAAATTAATAACTTGACCTTTCCCACATAGTCTGTTTAAAATCTTAAAAATACTATTCATTATTGAAGATTACATAATCTTGCAAATTACTATGTGAATAAACACACGCGCGCGCACACACACACACACACACACACACACACACCATGTAACAATTTTTACAGGTTGCAAAGTAAAAGCCTTTAATACCTTAATACGTTAAAACCTTTAATACATTTAATTAATTAAAGGTAGGTCCTATAACAATAAGGTTATGTTTTTTTATCATATAATAACGCTGCTATTGCACCTGAATATATTCATTGTGTTCCTATATTGCAATTTGTCGTAGTAATTACTTTTCGTCGCATATAATTGCCAACAGATGTTTATGAGATGGGAATGTTATTTGTTCGATGTGCCTGAAATGATGTTATCTGAAGTAAATGCTTATTTCATCTTATTAAAGATTCTGAATACTCTGAAAGTGTATCAGAAATAATGTTTAAATTTTCAGGAACTAAATTAGCATCAGCATTCAATGCTTATTGCTTGAAGTACTTTATGAAAAAAGTCATATTTATATGTAATTCATAACTTTTCTATTAGATATTTATTTTCAAAAATGGGTATTGAAATAAAACTGTATTAAAATAATTTTGAATTAAGGTGAAATAAGCAAAATATATGTAATAATTAAAAACTCTAATAAATATTTTGTTCCATCCACCGGTAAATTTTAAACGTCTATATACACCTGTAAATTTCAACAACATAATAGGTATTTGTAAAGTATGTGCTTTATATAAACATGTATTTAAAAATTAAATTCATTCTGTTAAATCTTACATTGTAAACTTTCAGTTAAGCTTTTTAAGTGTACTATTTGATAATGTGACTTTTAATTGTATAATAATTAAACGTGATTCATTAATTTAAATGTTCTGGAATATGATGATATACATTTTAAACAATTCCTGTGAGGGAATGGGCTCAGTTTGTTTGCTAAAAACATACAACCTGTACAGTGTAATTTCACAGAATTAAATCAGCTTTTCCCAAGCGCTCCAACTATTTACATCTAACAATTGGATGTTGATTGTTTGCTTAGCTTATAAAAGGTGCTGTAGAGCATTGTATGTGGTGAACAGGTACCTCACAATGTTTGATGTGATAAGTCTTGACTGAAATTAAGATTTAGAAAACAAGAAGAATATATTTCAACCCATATTTTGAACAGTAAGTTCAACCCTGGAAAATAAGACAAGAAAAAAAACAGAGCTATCGCACACAGTTTACTGTCTTGCTGATGTGATGGAAGCAAATTTCCAAAAATATTTTTTTAAACTTTTTTTGAAATTCTGATTTCACTATCATAATCAGCATCAAAAACCTACATATCATTATATACCTCTTTTTTTCTTCTTTAGTTCCATTTTACCTCTTTAGTTCCATGGACTTTTTTACATAGATGAAAATGTTTCGTTTTGGGATAAATTTTAAGCCTAATTAACATATTTTATTAGTATATAATAACATTTTGAGCTCTATAACAGCAGAAAAGTAACAAGAGTAAGATAAACACAGCAAATCACTTGGTTACCTTTACAACTCACAAAAGAATTTATCTGTCCCTCTCAGCTGAACTGTGTACCATTCATTTATAGTGAGCCTCGTCCTCCACTCTATAACAGACAGGCAACTCTAAGTGAATTGAACAGAAAAATCAACTCTTGATGTAGAGTTGAACTCATATCTAACACACTATATTGGCCAAGTATAATGCCTAAGAACACTCGGCTATCTAACCAATCTTTATAATCCCAATTGAACAAGTCTCCTAAGCTATTGGCTATTACATTATCAATGTCTCTAATATTAAACAATTTATTGTTTATCATTTGATAAATTTTTAATTTATTTTTGTAAAATAATTATCTCTAAGCAATAAACTTATATAAGAAAACAGGCATAGGATTATTCAGACATTGGAATTAAAAATGTTAAACTTTCTAATTACAGTTATAACATAGAAAAAGACCCTGACAACTACAAAATTCAATTTCTTTAACTTAAATGGATTTTGAAAATTAAAAATATTGATTTATTTAATGCTTATCATGATGATAAAATCAGATTTTCAAAAAAAAATTAAGACAAAAAAGTTATGAATATTTAAATATTTCAAATGGTTGCCATTTTGAAACTGTTAAACAGATTTGTTGGGTAATAAACTCATCTAAGCTTGAAAGCAAAATCTATTTATATGCCAAGTTTGAAATAATCAATCCAAAAATTACGAACTTGAAGTTACCAAAAATGTTATTGAGTACTCAAAAAGTCATCTAGAGGCCAGGAAAGAAGCTCATTTCAAGGTACTGGGTGTAGATCTTTCCCATGATGGTTGCTCCAATATCCAACCAACATTTCCAATAGAAATTTACTAATAAATCAATCTCTATGAAGTTATTCATTTATCGGTGCTTTAATTCTACTCTGTGAAGTAAGGAATGAAGATAGGCAATGAGATACCTCAGAAAAGCAAAGATACAGAGGAATAGAAGGGACATATTTAACAGGGATAACCCAGAGCCAAGGGACAAGCACAGAAATGATGGCAAGTTGCTGTGAAGCTGCAAGAGGCAACAGCTTAAACCCTCGTTACAAAGAACAACAACAGTTAATTCTTATAAAACTAATTTTATTTGAAAATTGTATAAATTATTTGAATTATCCATAGGTTGTGGTGGTCGATGTGGCTAAGATATTGATGAGTATGCTGTCTGTGAACAGCACAACTCAAAGTAGTCTGTTCGGGGCTTGCAATTACTACTGCAAGCTTTGCTCATCCCATGCTTTCATTACTCTAAATATGGTGTATAGTAATTTGTAATTATTACGAAATTAGCATATTATAAAGAAAATTATTATCCAGAATAATAAATATATCATCAACTTCCAAAACACTGTTTAAACGTTTATTTTACTGTGTGTAACCTACTTATTTATTATCTAATTTTTTAATAAAAACTTTTGTTATAATCATTTTTTTTCAATTATATTTTTAACCCACAACTGCCTTATATTATAACAAAGGCAGGTAAAAAAAACCACAAGAATGTTAGTGACATTAATACAATTAGTTTATATTTGCAATAGTTTTTTTCAAATAATTGAAGAAGTAGAACCTAAAATTTGTGTGTTTACAGTCTGTAATATTTGAAATATTATAATATTTTACTTTTGGCATTTTCTATTATGCAAGTATAGAATATACTTTTAATTTCAAACACATCATGCTAATAAATAAAACTAGGCAAGATATATTGTATCAAATCTATTTACAATACTTTTACTAGTAAATTTCCATTGGAAAATGAACTACTGGATTGACCATGAAGTGAGACCCCTGGGACATACTACAAAAATATTAATTGTTGAAAATTTATATGTGCGCATGTATGTGTGTATGTGCTCATGTGAATGGACATGTGTGCGTGTGCGCATGCACACACACACACAACACCATGATTCATAATTTTAACCTAATTTGATTCCAGATTTGGATAAAAATTAATTTTGGTTATAGCTGACACAAATTCTCAGCAAAACTTGTTCATGAATTTCAAATGGTAGCTGTTCAGAATCTTCAAACATTTACCTTTACTATCTTACACTTTATTGAAAATCTGTTTCCCTTATCTTCATCACTGATAAAATCTGTATAAACTAACACTATAAGCATCACTGAAATAAACATTAAAATTTGATTCATTTTTATATTTTTAGTGAAATTAAAATTACATTTTAAATAGATTTCAACACTGATTACTAAATAGGTGAAATCAATTTTTCCAAAAAGTGTTACATTAATATTTCAGAAACTTCATGGCACTGAAAGTTAATTTTCATATTATTTATTATAAACTAATACATTCACATATTGAAATACATGTTTATGATATGTTTTAGCAATTCACTTTCATGTGATATGATGTCAGCTCTTCAAGTGTGTGCTGTAATTAGTATTAACATGAACTTTATCTGAATCTCTCACCAGAGATATATGATATCATTTATCTTTAAAAGTATTGCAAATTTTAACAAGGTTTTGAGTTTTACCTAATGTTACATTTTTTTTTAAGGCCTAAAAGTAAAATATTATTCAGATTTGTCACTATTATGCATTATGTTTATAACCTTTTGTAAGAACTTTTGTTTCCAATAGAAGTATTAGTTGTCTTAATGTTAGTTATTACTATAAATCATTCCATTTGTTTCATACTGTGGTGGTTAATGTATACATGTACAGTTAGCCTGATGTTTATAATATAGAATGTTATTTATGTATCAAAAATTTATCTATGGATAGTGTTGTTATTTGTATGACATTGTTGTCTGTTGCTAAATTTATTGTTGCTATCAAAATGTATTGTAATATATTTAATTGTCTTAAAAAAAGTTATTTATTCTGCCTTCATTAAGTTCTTTCAGTCAATCAGTAAGTGTCTACGAAACTAGTGCTAGTAGACCATAACGTTTTAGATGTATAAAATAATGACTTAAATCATGGATCTATAATCTACAAAGGACAATAGGTAATGTTTGTAGAATGATGGACATTTGGAAATAGGCCAAAAGAAAGACGTCAAGATGTTAAGTTATAAAACTCAGAACTTTTTGTGATACTAAATTAACAGGTATTCTGTAGAAGATTATTCAATAGTAATTCAAAAATGATAAAAATGGCTTTTAATATTTTAAAATTAATTGCACAAATAATGAAATACATTTTAATTTTAAACTGTGAAAGCACTTCAAATAACACAACATACATGTTTCAGAATAATTTATGAACACCAAGGATATTTGAGTCTACTTTAGTTGAGATATTTTTACAAAACTTAATACTTCTCTAATTTAACTAAAACACTCACCTACTTATAAAAAACAAGTAATATAAAAATAAATGTTTAAGTTAATTCCTACTTAGGTCATGTGCTTCCATTATTTCCAAAAACCAGCATGATTATGTATAACGTGTATGTAAGACAGTGCTCATAAAAATCCTTCATAAATGCATTTGTTATATTGTTATGGATTTTTGAGGAATTTATTTACTTAGAACATAAGTGTTACTTGAATCAAATCCTATCATATAGTCTGCACAAATATGCGATATAACATTTGAAAAAATTGTATTAACATCAAGTGTCATCCACTACAAGTTTTAAAAAATTTATTTGAACTTAAGGGGATGAATAGAAACTATTTTATTTTGGGCCTGGGCAGTCATTGTAATGGTATGTGGTTGAAACTACTACGCAGAAACCTTTGCAGGAGTGTACTCAACAATTTTCCAAAGTTTCATGGTGATCTGATGAATGGTATAATAATGCATAAAATAAATACTATATACTAATTTTGGGCTTGGGCAAGCATTGTAATGGTGTGTGGTTGAAAGTACTATACTAAAAACCAACCTTTGCATGAGTGTACTCAGTAACTTCCCAAGTATCATGGTGGTCAGATGAATGGTATAGTAATTCATAAAGTAAATACTTTACATTAATTTTGGGCCTCAGCAAGTATTATAATAGTGTGTAGTTGAAAACACTATGCCAGAAACCTTTGCAGGAGTGTAATCAACTATTTCCCAAAGTTTCATTGCGATCTGATAAATGGTGTAGTAATGCATTAAAATAAATACTTTATATCAATTTTAGGCCTGGGAAAGTACTATAATTAATTAATATTTGAAAAAACTGTATTAACATCAAGTGTCATCCACCACAAGTTTAAAAACTTGTATTTGAACCTAAGGGGATGAATAGAAAGTATTTTATTAACGAAAATTTGAACAAGATATATATATATATATATATATATATTTATATTTATCTAGGGAGAATGTGAACTAATACTTTCCATATAATATGAATTGAAAAAGAGTTACACTCTTACAACACTTCAACTTTAAATAACTTTTAGGAAAGACCTAAAGGAATTGACAAACATTTTTTTTTATTTCATAATTTTATTCTCAATTTGAAGTTTAGTTATTAATATTTTTAGATTCAGCTTGATTCAATACCAATTATTTAAACACTAATTTTATTTCAATTAGTAGAACACTTTATTTAACAATTAACTGCTTTGTAAAACCACAAAAATCTAAAATTAAGATTTGAGATATCGGAACGAAATGAGGATATCTGTATTTAGTTAATTTCTAAACCAGATTTTTTTAAGTTTTATCAGATTAATCTTGGATACTAACATTACCCCACAGTCTATGTTCATTCACTGGTATCTATGGGGATTGTGTGACATTTTTAATAATAACAAAAGACAATAAATTTAACATCCAGGAACATATATTCTATATAAACTGAAATAACAAAATAATATAAAGCAATATATTTAATGCATATTAGTCTATATCCTCAACTGTTTCGGCTTCTTTTACTTCTGTAGAACTTCTGTCAGAGGCCACTATATCTGTAATGTCAGTTTCATGAGTTGATTGTCGTTCTTCTAAATCGTGTTTCTCTTCAGTTTGGATCATAGAACTACCACCCTTAGTTTCACTCGTTATCTGTATTTCTTGTACTTCTGTTTCGACATGTGAGATGTCGCTTGCATGATACATCTCATTACTGTCTAACAGGTCTGCTTCTATCGCTATATCAGTACTTCTTCTGTTAACAAGATGCGATGGTGGTTCAATACGAGCAGATCGTTGTGTAATATACTGTAGTTCCTGAGCTTCAGTATCATAAGTTGTTTCAGTTGTTACAGATTCCATTTGAGAAACACTCATGAAACTTACACCAGGTGAACTTTCTGAGGCTCCAATTTCTGATTTTTGATGTTTATATCTACTTTCAGCACTTGGAATTGTAACAGGTTTCTGAATAATTCCCAATTCCAAAGCTTTAGTATCGAATTCTATGACTGCTCGAGACTTCTTAGACGATCGAGATTTAGTTTGACTCTCAGATAATAGGACACTAGTATCTATATCTATGTCTGTTCTACTTGCACTTATTATACCAAGATCAGTAATTACTTCCAAATTACTTTTCACTCTGAGCAGTGAAGTTGCATCATCTTCGGTCTCCTCCACTCTATCCAAAGAAAATTTGTCTTCTAAAATACTTTCTTCCATATCATAAAAATCACTACTCGAATCATCAACATTAATCCTAAATTTGCGATCAGCAAATCTACGACAAGGATGACTTTGATCCCAGTGTACACTATAATCTTCTCCGTACATATTCTTCAACCAATCAATGTTTTCTTCCCTTCTTTTGATACGTTTCAATTTGTACCGTTCCTTATGACTTTTTCTAACATGAATTTTAACTCCTTCTTTCAAAAATTCATCTTTCAACTTCTTCCTTAACCACCTGCAACACAAGTATCAAAATAAATTACGAAATAAAAATACCATTAAATATTTCTCATAGTATAAAATGTAAGAAACTGTTATCTATAATTATTATTTAACCTCAACCCTGTAAACTAAGACTGCATTTAGTTCAGAATAACTCTTTATATACTTTTCCTTAACCACTTACAGTTTTGTAGTTTTTCCTTAATCACAATAGTTACAGTATTAAAAATAAGTTTCATTAGTGTTAAAGTAGTTGCATAAATAAATACCTCAATGTTTTATTCCTTTTTCTACGTCTATCATTAAATACCATTCTTAGGGTGTTGTATTTGTCCATAAGTTCAGAGAGCTCAAAATCAAACTGCCAAGGACTACGTTTTATGATGTCAAGTTGTTCGGCTGCAAGATCTACCAAAAAACCATCGCCAAAATATTGGTCTACCTTCTTGAACACTTCTTCCATTATCGTATCATTTTCTGCTTGCACAACAGGCTTTGCCTACAAAAATCAGACAAATTCTTAATCATACCACTACCAGTGTGTAGCTCCATAGTAAATGGTAAGAAAACTTTTAAATCAGAACACTGAGTGACTTAAGTATTTAAATCTTGTTTGCATGGCCGCAATAAACAAACTTAACAAAGAGAATAAAGGAAGGTGATACAACAAAAATTTTTTGAATTTATAAGTACAAAATGTACAAACATTACCTTAGTTTTTTTAGGAAAGATTAAGTCAACAGTTGATCTAAAGATTGCATCAGCTTGCTCTAACTTTTCCTTCACCTTGGCCAGTTTCTGAGCTTCATTTTCCTTTTCTTTTACCAGTGGTTTCATTAAAATTGCCATTTCACCACGATCTACCTTTTTCTTCTCCATTATAACCTGAAAAATGTTTTAATTGTTTACTATCACTCTATAACAAAAAGTTAAGCTTTAATTTGGTTTACAAATGAAAACAAATATCTCCAAACAAATTTTTAAGATCAATAAGAACAGAAAAACTGCAAATTACCTATATCTATAAAAACATGAGAGGGCAAAAACTAAAAATATTTATAACTAAAAATTATGAACATTAATTTTCTTAAAAAGTTTATTTCTATATTGAATAATTATGTTGGCTTCTTCATCACACAGCTGCCCTATGCTTAACTCAAACCATTATTTTTAAATCAAAATCCTGGCTAATTCAAAGTTTTTTGGCTTCTTTATAACAAAATATCTATTAGGAATATTTAAAGATAGTGCAAAAGCTGTTCTTAAGCAATATTGCATCATAGACGTATGACAGCTACAGGTTTACTATGTTAAATCCCAATATTTTGTTGTTGTTGTTGTACCTTCTCTCTGTGTTATGTTTATTTGCTCCACAAAGCGACAAAGTGGTATAACACGTCATACTTCTTTAAACCTACCATACGCTTCAATCAGTTTACTATCATTCAATCATATCTAGACACACATGACTTTATTTTCTGTTAAGTTGGATAACATGTTTCAGTGTTCTTGCTATGGTTCTGTAACTGAACAGGAAGTCTGACTTTCTTGGAGTAATAAATAAAACATGCTTGTTTCATTTAATTAAACAAAATCTTTGCATTATTCAATATATTTGTGACTTTCTTAAATAATTATTCATCTAAAATCTGTAACCAAAAGCTGTATTTAAATCGGTAACCAAAAGCTGTATTAACACAAAAAAATATAGCAGTTCTCTTTGACAAGAGCATTAACATCAGGGTTGACGCAAGAATTAGACATTAGTTTTTTTAACAGAAGCTGTTTGTGTGACCAGAAATACAATGCATTTTTCTAGAAAGGGAATATTTGAATTAATTCCTGTCCCACAGGAAAGCAGATACTATGAACATTATTTCTAGAAATTTGGTGACACCGTATTTTAAAACCTTTCTTCTAGACCAGTCTTCCCAACAACCACAAACACACATACATACTTCATGCATAAGTTGTTCTTGTCTATCCCTCCATTTTTGTTCTTCTTCTTCTTGGCGTAAGAATGGTTTACCACGACGTCTCATGTACCACCTGGAAGCCATATGTAAATCTTAATTTAACTTTAATACAAAAATATTAATTGATTCAGCATTATCCTCAAACCTTTAACAAATCAATAATTTTGTTAGTCTTACCACCTTTTGATAGAGTCATTGAATTAAACAACTTGTTTTGCAGTCATTGAAACATCATGACTGTGTGTGTGTGTGTGTGTGTGTTGTGTGAAATTCTTCTACCAGTTATAAATTTTATAATGAACAAAAAATTAGTTTCATTACAGTAGTATTTTAAAAGTTGTGGACATCACTGGTAGAAGTTGTAAGCAGATACTTAAAATTATGTAGGTCAACAAATCAAACAAACAGCCTACATAAGGAAGACTTGCCTCGTTAGCAACCTTGCATGAATAAAATTGAAAAATATTGTAAAATTTGGAATGTTTACGGCCAAATGTTATATATATATATATATATATATATATATATATATATATATATATATATTATATTAGAAAGCATTAAAGTTAGCTTTACATACATTACTAATGCAATACATACACTATGAGGAAAAACTCTCTTTAAACTGTTTTAAATAGTAGTAAGTAAAACTTTTTCTTTCATTAAACCTAGTATTAGTTTAATCATCATATTATTGAAATTTACAAGAATTTTTTTCTGTTTCTTAATTGAAAGCAAAACACCAATTATTATATCAACTAATCTTAATGATTGCTTAATCATCAGGTATGAGGTCTAAACTGCTAATAAAACTGGGAAACTAAATATTTTTAAAAAATATAGAAAAGGCAAGCTTATAATCCAAGTTTTGTTTTTTATTCATTAGAATTTTAATTTTCTTAATTAAATGTCATGATAAAAGAAAATACTTAATAAACTTTTTTTACTTTTAAACAACTTTTAAGCCTAACATGCAATAGAAATATTTTTGTTATTGTGATGGAGGTAATGCTTATCTAAATAGCTGATTTCATGCGATATCTATTTCTTTAATAATGCTTTTTCAAATGAGGTTAAGTTTTTTACCACTGTTTACAACAAACATAAATAATAACAAATATGTTATTATTCATTATTTTTATATGTTATTACTGAAATAATTATATGTTTTGACTATGAAGAATACAAACAAAATTAGCATTTGAATAATTATATTATTTTGGCTTTGATAGTATTATGAAATAATTGCAGACAAAATTTGTTTAGTGATATAAAAACAGAGATTCTTAGTTAAAAAATAAGATTTAATTGATTTTTTATTCTTTTTAATAAAGAGTACTGTAATAATTTTATTTCTTTGTTTTTAATTATTGGCCATAACTATGAATACGTTAGGTTACTAATTTAAATTAATCATAATTTAAACAAAAATGTTTAAATAAGTATATTCAAATGAAAAATAAAAATCCTTACTTATAAATTTCTTCGTTATATTTTTGTCGTGCTTCTTCCAATTTTTCTTTCTCCAAACGTTCTTCATCTTCATATTTTTTCTTTTCTTCTGCTTCTCGTTTTTCCTCTCTGTCAAGATTAACGTTATTTTCTCGCCACCATTTTGACCATTCTCTCATTTCATTTTTTCTCTTTGGTTCTCGCATAAGGAATTCACCAACACATTCTAACTAAAACAGAAGAAGATTTGCAATGATAATAAGGAATCTAGGACTAGTAAACACTTTCCATAACATTACAAAATATAACAAAAATATATTCAGAATCTATTGCCACCAGCTAACTGTACACTCAGCAATAACAGGTAACAAATAAATTCAACACAATATTTTTATGATATTAGTGACATGGAAAAAATGAACGTTCCATCACTTTTTTTCTTCTAAATTTTAATGTTTCTTTTAAGTTCATCACTTGCAAGTTTCTTTTGAAAAATTAATACAATTTTCATTAGATCTATTAAGGTGTTAGATGAGCATTGTAAGACACAATTTATTTTTATAGTTTTTAACATTCATACTTCATGCCACTTATACTAATGAGGATGATGGATCAGCATTAATGAAAAGGATAAAGCCACAGCAGTGTCTTGAACGTATGACTTTGAAAGCACAGTCCAAGCTGCAGCAGACTGACTGAAGATGTACAAGGTCTGTATTTTATGTTGAAGTGACTTCATATGGTATTCAAGATTTTCTACTTAAGTAAGCTTTATTTAACTAAAACATAATTTAGAACAGAGACCGACATAACAGTCAACTTAGGTGTTACCAAATAATCATACATTTTACCATTAAGTGTTACAATAATCAGTTGAAACAGTGACTGAAGTTTAGGGGCACAATTAATCTAGCTAATCTTAATTAAAATTATTTAACTTGAATCAAAATGAATAAAAATATCCATTAAATTAATAATAACAACATTTCCTGATATAAGTTGGAAACACACCTCTTGATAGATGCCCAGCAGTTTTAAGACTTATCCCTTAAACTAAAATATTACCAAGAGATTTTATTTCCACAAGAAACGCTAAAACTGCTTAACTCTTTTATTTCCAACATACAATTGATCTGTTTTATATAAATAAACATTATACTTAGATCTAAATATTATTTTACAAAAAATAAAATATAAATAAAATAATATTAATAAAATATATTTAAACTTAAAACATGTTCAAAATTTAAAAAATATTACATTTCCGTCCATGGTACTAAACGGGTTAAATATTCAAGTTCATAACTTCTTAACATTTCCCAAAAAAATTCTTATTTTTAAATTACACCAAAATCAAGTATTTTTTCAATAAAAACAAATTTCATTACAAAAAAACCTAAGTAACACTATAAGATGTTTCAGTATAAATCGCTGTTTTAAAAAAAATATTGATTAAATAAACCAGATAAAGAAGAACAACTGAAAATACCTCAGATTGTGTGAAAACTCGAAATTGACGAGGAATGTAAAAGAGTCTAAAAGCTGAATTATAATCAGCAATGCCTAGCAATCCATGCACTTCAGGTAGTATTGGAGCAGACATATCTGTAAAGACAAAAAACTTAAATAATCACCATGCCAGAAAGAAATTTAAAGTTCTCTCATAACTAAATATACTTACTTGTGATAATTTTTCCAGATACGACAATCTGATTGGCTGGTGCATGACTTTGTATAAGCAAGTCCCAGATTTCGACAACCCCATCACTACGTGCTATGCGTATTAAGCTCGGCCGTAGGTTAGACCAAAATCCATCAGTAATACAAACTCCATGATATCTTTTCGACATTATCGGGAATTCCTAAAAAAAAAAAATAAGTGTTGTGTTCAATTTAGCAAAAATTTTTAGAGACACTAGACTGAGTTTCTTTAGAAGAGGTGGCCAAAGAGAAATCAGATGTTTTGGAAATGTAGATAGGAGTGGTACCAGTTGAACTTAGAGATAACAGCTGAGGTATTTGTTCAGACAATGATTTAATGGTTTTAGTCAGTTCATTGCAATTCACACATAAGGTCTTGCTGCTAGACGTGACCAAAGCAGACCTTGAAGCTCTTGAAGCATCATCTTGGGTTTGAAACATAAGATCGAACAGAAAGCCATTGTTCTGTTATATATATTCTGGCAAATATATATTCTGGGATCGTAGGCTTATCAAAAGTCAGAATGAGAAAGCAGCCGGAACTTTTTTGTCATTGTCATTCCTCAGAACGTGATAAATGTCTGTGACTAACTCTGATGCTAACTTACCTTATCTCCTCCAGGTCTAAGTGGAGATTACCACTCCTTAAGCGAAATTCAAGAATCTGTGGGGCTTTACAGAAACCTTGACTTGTACAAAAAATGTAACTTTTAAGAGGGTCTGTATTAGCAGCACCCAATTTTGCAGCTTCTTGATAAAAGCTATTGAATCTGCTTTTCCCACGATAGCCTTGTTTATGAGGAAGGGCGGCATCTTAGACAGGTTTGACACTTCCTCACAATTTTTAAAGATTAAAAATCTAGGAGAAGAGAGCTGAACATAGCATCCATCTTTTTTCTTGAATGACCATACTCCCACTGCTACCTGCAGATCTATTTGATGTAGTCAAATGAGGCCTCTTCAACACATTTTTGGCACTGTTTTTTCCTTATAATCCTACAGTTTTACTGCTGAGCAATTCCATTGAGAGTTGAGAGTTGATATCTCGATAGGGAGATATTGCAATTCTCCAATATCTTGGAGCCAAAAAACTGTATTCAGCATTCCTTGATACTTAATAATTTTGGTATGAAGTTATGGTTCCCCAAACCCATGTACTACTGATATCGGCCATCTACCTACTCACAGATTGTAACCACATGTTTCGATAGACTCAATTATAGGCTTCAACACCCATGTGCTTGCCAGGCGTCTATAGGCTGTTCAGTCTCAGAAATTGTCTGATCACAGGTCTTTGGCAATTTTAGGCACATATCAAGTTCTATATACTTGGCCTTGCCAAAGGAAACCAAGCAGTTTCTCTACATCCCAACACTAGTAGACAAGAACAGCACATCCCTAAATGTAAATGTTAGTATTTAAGTCACAAGTGTAGTGTTGTAAGTGTAAGTGTATTGTTAGACTCGGGTACACCATTAAGCACTAAACCATTACCACTAAACCCTCTCAGATGTAGTTAATCTACACCCCCTTGAAGGGTGAATGGAATTTTAAAACTAGTTGTAAAATGCATTTTACAGGACTATTGCTCTTTCTTAACACAGCAGCATGTTTGCGAACAGAACAACATGGGCTCTTCAATATTGCCTTTCTCACTCTGTCCATCTTGTTTATTGTCCAACAGCACCTTTTGGTTTGCACTGAGTTACAGATCCTATTATTGTTGACACCATCTAAGGATGGTGTTGCAATCTGGTACGTTTCCGTGACAACCAATGTTGAAATGTCAACAAAAGATATTCTTTGTTTTGATAACAGATTTACCACTTTAATATGATTCTCGTACATGAACACACAAAGCTTCATATTTCACTGCACCATAGTAACTAAAATGGCACAGCCTGCAGAGTTAAATAACACCGTACCAGTTTCCCCAACTCTTCTACTCACTGTGTACAGAACATTTAAAAAACATAATATTTCACTAAATCACCCTATATTATAGACCAAATTAGAACAAAACGTATTTGCTAGTTATATAATATAACATACCCAATCATTTGCATGCCATATTGCAAACACATGGCCTCCGACAGTTAGACAAATTTCACTAAAAAATGGGTGCCGAGAAATACGTGTAATTGGACCATCATGTAAAGTATTCCACAGTTTGACAGATACAGAAAGATAACCTGCACAAATAAAATAGTTAATGTTAGTATTGGAATGCAGTAACCATACACATTACTGCATTCTTTATTATTCAGCAATTCACTTCTCTTAAGTAAAGTTCACTCTAATATAATATATAGTAAAGGAATTGTGTGATATTTATACTTCATTTTCAGTAATTCTGGTTTTCTACATGTAAATATAATTTTTTTAATTTTTTTTTTAACGTCCGACTATTGTGCGCACTTGGGCTAATGCAGACAATGGGATGATTTATAGCGTATGAAAATGCCAAGCCCTGGCTGGGAATCGAACCCAGGTCCTCTGGGTAAAAGCCTGGTACGCTATCAACTAGGCCACCGAGGCAGCTTGTAAAAGAAGATAAATGTTAACAACAGAAATGATGATTGTTTAACAATGGCTGAACAATGAAGAAACTCTAACATTTTAATCAAAACTATACACAATAACTGTTTTTTCTCTTAAAAACACATTGTTTTTTATTTACTAAAACTGAATAAGTAAATATAAATACCTTCTCTCCACCAACAGGTGTTTCAGGATCCAATGGTGTCCATTCCCCATCACCAGCGAAACCAAACATAGTAGAAAAATAGAAAGAATATGGGCGAATACCTTTATCAGAGCTCACATTCGGTGGAACTGCAATTATATAAGTGTATTGGTAAGTGAGATGGAGGAAGTTTATTTATTTTATTATAATATTTTCCATATTTTATACTTTCATTGCCCATTCCTAAGTTTTGTATATATTCATACTCCATCACATTTGCTCTCTCAGTTAGTAAGCACTTACTTAATTTCATACTACATTCACTTTCACACTGTATCATTTCACCTCAAATTCGTAATTCATTATTTATTGTTATCATCATTAGTATGTGTACCATTTAGTATATTTTGCAAAAAAATCATTTTACAAATTGGAATTGTACATTTTTATATAACTCATGCCCTTATTCAGAATAAATTATATTTAGTCAAATGTGACATGCACCATTTTTTCTCTGTAAATGAGCTAAGGAAAAGTACTTATGTATGTTGTTTAAACATCTGAAATAGTCCGGAGGGAAGGCATTCTCTTGACCTGTCAGATCATCCTATCAACACAAAGTACAATTTGATGGGAACAGGTGAAAAAAGGGGTAAAAAAAAAGAAAATGATAGCTTTATAAATTTTTGACAAACACATTTTTAAAATAACAAGATTTAAAACCATGACTATATTAATTTTTTTGTAATAAAATATTATATTTGAAAGTTTATTACTCAGTTTATAAGTTTTAACTAATAATAAGCTCTAATAATTTTGATGTAATTTCAAAAATTAATAAAAACATGTATTTTACTGATTAAGAGGGGGGGTTGTCAAGAACCAACTCAAACACTTTATTATGATGTTATTGCTACTTTATTTTTTAAACTTTACAAAAAACATTATTAAATAAAATGAGAAGACATAGGTTATTTTTCCACAGTTTTTAAACGATAAATGACAATGATTTGAAGTACTCTTCATCTTCTTGTGTGCAAAATATTGGTAAATGTATAAGATTATGAAACTTTGCCTTGTAAAAAGGAATCACATCTGAAAGAAAAACAATGCTTTTGTAGTTTGTATTAATCTTTAATTTTACTATTGAATTTAAACTGTTGTTAAAAATGTAAGGTTTTAATGACTGTTTTATTGTTTAACAAAATTAATTACAGGTATTCACAATGAAATTAGCAACACGACACATTATAGGATTATTGTGAAATATTTTATAGATAAAAAAAATCTCTGGTAGGTAAAACCCTAGGTACTAGTAGTAAAGTTACGCAACTTGGTATAAAATCAATTTAAATCAATTAAGTATCACAGCTTTTTATACTTAATTGCTTACCTTCATACAGATAATGTGGGAATTGCAATTCATTAGTTTCTAAGTTGTTATGTTCACTCATTTGGCACTGCAGTATAAAAAATCACATTATATGAGTTGCGGCAGAACAGAAAGAAAAGATGGCTTGTTATAAACTTCACTGGCACATTGGGTTCTGTAGAGACACTTCTTTGCACAGAATTTTTAATGGTATTCATTACCATTTTAAAATAATGACTGCACCTCTTCTATCATTTTTTCCAAGATAGAAAATAATCTTGTTTTGTCTTGCTTAAACTTTCTTCTCGAGGTACATCATAATCACTCAACACTAACATTCATTTATTTATCACTTTGCATCATGTTTCAAAAACATTACATTACATACACATAATATATTAAATATATATATATATATATATATATATATATATATATTTACATTATTCCTTACGTTAGGATGACACATTCCTGATTCCCCTTTTTAACCAGTAGCACTTAGATATCAGTACAATTTTACTAATAAATACTTCTTAAGTAAATTGTGAGACTAATATAAGCCTGATACCTAATATACTTACCTATTGTATATTCTACCCTGTCTTCTAGAGTTTCAATTACTTTAGGATCAGGGAGTTTAACTCTAATACGGTCAAGAGCATTTACAGCTTTTCCTATCCCTGTCAGCATCATGGGAGAATGGTTATGAACCATTTTAAGCTGAAAACAAAAAATATTTCATAAAATCTTTCATTTGTATTTTTTTTTAAGTTACATTTTTATAGAAGGATTGTTTTCTATGAAGTGACTAAAGTAATTTCTGTAATTTTTTTAAATTTTACATTAAATGCTTATTTTTTAGTGCTAATCTCTGGAATCCAAAATACAATAGGTTCCCTTTAATTTGGATTTCTGCAACTGGACTCTAGACTGAAATAAAAAATTGCAAAACGAATCAGATTGGCAGTGAAACCAATTATCTCTATACACAGAAAGGGTATATATAAAACATAAGCCAGTATAAAAAAGGTTCAAGAGTTTTTACTAAGCTCAAAATAAACTATAATAGATTTACTCAGTCTTACTTATGAAAACACTCTTTTTCCCATAGTGTCATATACCGATATTAACTTTAGATCATTAAAAATACTATCGTCCTATTCAACTTTACTTATAAGTTCTCAAAAAGCTACTGATCTTAGTTCCATAGCTGAAAATGTACGTTTCTGTTTAGGACTTATTTTTTTAAAACTCAATAAAAACAGGGCAAAGAACGGTATGGAAGAAAACACAATGGAATAAAAACTAAAACACACATCTCGTATTGTGAATAGCAATGTGTATTTCTTAGAGAACACTGGAGATAAGTTTAGAGTCACCAGCTTGGTGGGGATCAGCATATGGCTTATGCTCAGGTAGTCAGCCAATCCATTCAGAGACCGAAACAAACAAAGCCATCCTGGAGGGAGTCTACTGTATAGTGTTTGGGAGTATTGCAATGTATAATATTTTTTTTTATAAAGAATTTGGCAATCACTCCTTGTTACATAAACTACTGCCTTTTGTGTACAGAATTACTAACTTATATACATGAAAAGATTGCATAAAAAATATAATTTACTTGAGTAAACTGATTCAATTGGAGGGCTGTTAACCAGAAATAACTCTATAGGTGGACTTTGGGGTCAGTAAAGACACAGGATGATTCAGAAACACCATGGAATTTATTCACAGAGAACCCATGCATAAGCTATCCAATATGGATGAGTAATCTATGTCACATAATTTATGATTTTGAGGCTCCTGTCAGCAGGAAGCAAAGGATTTTGAGGACCACCAGCTAAATGAGCTGGTCAGTGGAGGGAACCAGTCTACTGAACTAGTACCAACTAAGCTTAATTATACAACAGACCTTTCGGTTGCTGTGTTAGAGGCTATTAAACCCTACAACTTCTAAATTCATAATATAATCTAAACTCATTAAAAACCAGTGTTGCATAATTTGTCCTAACTCTTTGTCTAGTGGCATTTATTTGAACTACCACACAAATTATTCTATACACAATGAGTAGTGTATCTTGGGAATGGTTATGTAAACATAAAGGATGTCCCTTATGGTGAAAAGTTATACCACCAAAGTGAAGTAAATTCATAAAAAAACAAAAAAAACAGACTATTGAGATACTAAAGTTTGCCTAGACAAGACTTTTTAAAATCAACAGGACAGGAATAGGAAGTAAATAATAATAAATGATGTGTCCAATTAAATTTACAAATTATGTAATATTATGTAAAATCTCTAGTATAGAAAATAAATAACAAAACTTACCGTTGTTATTGGTTTCCAGTTTCGATATAACTTGCTAAATGGAGAAAGGTCTGCATCTAAAGATTCTGGACGACCAAATCTTGCTTTCGTTTTATAATGTCTTATTTGCTTCTTACCTTTTACCAAAGGATTTGAATTCATATCCCATGTTTTTATTTCACCACTAGAACTAGTCGTGATAAACTGAAGTGATAGATTGTCCGGTGATGAAACAAATGCAAAATCTCCTAGTCTATTAGTCTGTATAAAAATAAAACTAACGTACAATGTCATTTTGCAAAGGTTAGTAATATCTATAGAAATACAGAAAACTTTACAATGTTTTATTAACTAAATACTGTATAATAGTAATAAAGATACAGTATCTCATTTCATACAAAATGTGGTCTATATGCACACTCCTATTCATTGTAAGAAAAAGTTTATAGTGAACTTTGTAAATAAACCTTTTGATTTGATAGTTAGGTTTATATTTATTCTATAAAAAAGGTTCAATAAATATTAATATATTTATATTATTATTATATTATTATTATATATAATATATATAATATAATATAATATATATTAATATTTAAATAAAATGGCTTGATAAATATTAAGGTACAAATTGTTATCAAATATTAATTCTTTAAACTTTCACATTTGACACTTAAAAAACTTTAACTTGAATGATTCAATACCCAAATTAGAAAAGAACACCATAATTACAAATCCTATTTATTTTTGTATTTTCAATAAAATTTAAAATCCTAACTTGAATGGTACAGCTTAAATGGTAACTTGAATTTAATGCTTATACTTAACATTAAAATTAACCTCCTTCCTTGTAATGTAGTTGCCATTATGGGGAGGGGGCAGAATTCTACACATGTGATTTCTCAAGGGAGGTCTAGGCAAATTTTAAAGATTTATATGTACAATAACAACAATAATAAATAGTATAATAACATTACATAAACTTTCTTACATTCAATTAGCTACTGATAAAAACAAAAAAATTTACAGATTTCTTAAAATCAGTTATTAGATTTTGCTCAAATTTTCTTATATATAAAACACTGTAACTCATACAGTAACAGTGGTTAAGATTTACTAAGCCCCCTAACCAAACAATTTCTTTTATTTCCAATTTGTGTATTTACACACACACATATAGAGTTCCAGATGTGTAGTGCCAGGTTTGTTGTACAATTAGGTTTGTAATCACACAACAGAAAAGATTTACATACCTATGGTGAAGTATAAGACAATTTTACCATATTAACTATACTGACAAAAAATAGTATCATATAGTGACTAATTTTAATTAGTTGTAATTTATATTTCTTATAAAACATTGTCCTTGTACATGTATATTTGTATTTCATTGTTCTTCCTAAATTTCTTTCATCTATAATATTACTCAGTACCTCAACAAATGGATGAATCCAGTTTAATGCTGTAACCCTTTCAAGATGGGATTCTTCAATGCTGCTTATGGCACAAGCCCGTACTCTTCTTTTTGATCTAGTGTCTCTTCTCCAGTCCATTAAATACTCCTAAAATCAAATTATTGATCTACATTAATTTGTAATATTAGTGGTCACATTGCTCAAAATTACATACATATTTTAAAAAGTAATTAATTATAAAAATCTTTTACTGTTATAAAATATTACATCATCTGCCAAGTATATTATTTAGTTCAATAAATGCCTTTTATCAGGTCTGTTTGCTATGAACAAAATATAGAAACAGCTGATCATTTAAAAATTTTATATTTGTTTAATAAATTTAATAATAAAAATACTTATTTAAATAATTAAATCAATATAGCAAATTTCAAGTAAAATAACTTAAAATTCAGATAAAATCAGAAAAGTTAAACTGAACTCTGACAACTACATACTAATGTTTTTCTGTACTTCTGTTGCTGTGTTGTTAGCTGCTCAGGTTTCTCTAACTGTTCTATATGTCCAGTGATATCCCAAATAACAACCTGCCCACTGGCAGTCCCCCCTGCAATATAGTTGCCATTATGAGGGCAGAATTCCACACATGTGACTTCATAAGGACAGTCTAGGCGAAGCTAAAACATACCATATTATTATTAGAAATAATAAATTGTGCAAAAACTTACATTACGTAAACTTGTTTACAATCAATTATTTTTTTTAAAATGACATTTGGAAGCTACCGATTAAAAACATCAAGATTTCCTCAAAATTATATATTAGGTAAAGTCCAGAATGTAACAACATAGGAGTCGAACTTATGGTTCGGCCAAAACAAATTTCATTGTACGTATTTTAATCATGTAATTGTGTTCAGTGTTTGTGACGTATGTTTTTAATGTTTTGTTTGACTTGTGACGACCTCTACAGAGAGATTTAACATTTTGTATCGCGGCCTGAAGATGGAACAATAGAGTTTCGAAACCACGGTAGCCTTTAAGAGGTGAGTAGATAGACCACTTTGTTGACTGTTTGATCCTTTTTACTGTGATTTTATCAGTGATAATGATATTTAAAAATTATTATTACACAACAAAAGTCTGTAAGAGAATAATTTCATTGTGAATTGAACAGAAATTTATTTAAAATTTTTAATTTTTTAAAAAAATGGATCGATAATTAATTTTGTCTTTGTCCTCTTGAGCAAATTCTGCAAATATTAAGAAAACATTTAATCATTTTAATATTTAATTTAAAAAACACCTTAGGTTTCAAATCGTCTACAAAGCTCCAAATCAGTACAGGATTGTTTGGTTCCAGATATGGCAATTCTTCTTCTTCTTCTTTTATTTCCTCGTCATCTGTTACTTCTTCAAACTGATCTTGTTCGGACCCTGTTGATAAAGTTACACTGCCAAAAAAAAATAATAATAAAAGTTTTTTTGTAATTGTTATTCAATAAAAATAGTAAGTGTAGAAATAAAGTAGCCTACAGCAGTTATAAACAATCATTTTATTAATAACAAATCTTTCTCCTTTATATAAGAAATGTTGTAAGTTCTTAATGAATAATTCTACACTTACAACCTTTTTAGGAATTATAATGTTCGAGTTTTGCAGTTAGTGGAATTACAAAACCTATAAATTTTAGATATATAAATTTTAGATATATAAATTTTTTTACTAGTTTTACAGTAAAGTTCACAGTTTAATGTCATGTAGTTGCTATGAACATGAGATGTCAGCAACATGAAACAATATGTCAGCATCTAATTCTCTTGTTACTTCGCCATGTTTGTTAAAACCAAAAACCTGTCATAGTTCTTACTGTACCAGTAATTAGATCCATAGGAATCATGACATTATACACTGTAATTTTATTGTTTTTGTGTTCTCTTTTTTTATTTGTGATTGATATAAAATAGTTGTGCGTTTAATGTGAACTATTATGTGTTGTGTGTTTAAGACATTGGTTATAGCTCTGGATCCAGATGCTAATGCATCCAAACAAAAATGCAAATATATTGTTACACACAATATGTTTCCATTGTCATATCCAGATATGGTAATTCTGGTTTTTTTATCAGAAATGTATTTATTGTGACCCTAAAAATAAATTTAGGTTTTAATAAATAATTGACCCAAATAAATTATTTCATTACTAATTAGCTCAATGGATAGTTTTGCATTAGGAGGAAGCAGTGCTAAATACTGAACACCAACAAATATGGTGTTAGAAATTAGTTGTTCAATGCAGCAGCACTTTTTAACAAACTTTTTCTTCTGAACTACGAATTTGGACAAACAATAACATAAAACAATCTATTACTTAATCAACAGTAAGAGAACACTACTGCTTAGTTTAAATTCATGCTAAGAATTTCAGTTGCTAGTTAGACTTCAACATACAGTTCATTAATCCAGAAATACAGTACAATGCCCCAACATAAAAAATAATTATAGTACTGTACCTAAGAACTATACAAGTTATATTACAGTAATATTATGTTGTTGGATAAAAGATTAATTATAATGTTCACAGATTATAAACATTTTAAAGAAATTGTCCAGTTTGAAATTCATCATAAATCATTCATAAGAATAAATCATATATTAAATGTTTGAACTGACTATACTTTTAAAAATCAATACTGATTACATACTCTGAAGCAGAAGAGAAGCCAGTGGTTGTAGAAGTGTTGGCTGTAAAAGAACCATCCTCTCTTCTAACTCTACAAAATAAACACATTATACATAAGAGAACTAATGATTATTTACCGATAGTATGCAGTATCTTAGTCTGATTCAAGCCTACACACAAATGCAAAGTTAAAAGTGGTTTTTCAAATATATTAAAATGTTAATAATAAACAATGAAGTTTGTTTTAGATGATTTCTGGTTGAAAATAAGTGATAACAGTTCTTACAGCTGGGAAATACAGTGCATAATACAACTTCAACATCACACACTATTTAATCAATTAACAAAAAAAAATATACATCTTTACTTTATGTCAATTAGATTAATGAATATGAGTGATCAATATAATGCAAGTAACTTTGTGCAGTTTAGAAACAGGCTGGTCAGCCACTAAATGTAAAGCAGAGATGTGCTGAGCTGAACCAAGTGAAGTGGAGCAGAGCACCACTTGAATGAAGATGAACAGTAATCGAAAGTGGAATTCTTCTTTTTTCAGGTGCCTATTTGTTCTGAACATTGGCAATCATCTAGATATTACAAATTTGTTCACAGATACTTTTAATAGTTCAGTGGTAGTTTTTGAGAACCATGTCCTTAAGTTTTTAAGCCATGATATCCTTCTTATTGGCCCTCTTTACCATAGACTTTCCCGTGGAAAACAGATTTCAGAAGGCAGTATTTGCTTTTGTTTCTTATAATATGTTTGATATTCAGTTCTTATTCTTCTTTTAATTCATTAATTCATTTTAGTTCATTACTTAGATCTTTCTTCAGTCATTCCATCACTGTTCGTTGGTCACTCTGTTTACCCAAGCAGATTTCAGTATATTTGAAAAACATGTTTGTATCTTTTGAAACAAAATATTTAATCTTACTCTACTAGATTCTGGGAAACTACTGTTTAAAACTTGTAGCCTAAGCAACAGGAACCTTATAGTAGGCATGGGACCTACAGTACATATGTTAATTTATTTATACATTACATGTACCAGTAATGTATAAATTACTGGTACTGGCAGCTCCTCTCCACCTGGAAGCCGTTATTAAATTTTGTTGCTGGAATTTAATACAATTCTTGAAAAAACTATTTTAATAATCAAAAAAATATTTACACTATTGAAAATTATGAAATTAGGATAATTTATCGTTATTTTATTGTGGATCAAAATTATCGTAAAATCGTACTCAATTATTTTCTATAGGAAAATAGAAAAATAATACTATAAAAAAATATGGTAATTATGGTATATCTCACAACATTTTACACTGATATAGAACCACCTAGCAACTGGTAAAGGTATCTATGTTAGCCAGTTAGTGGGATTCAAGAAACGTAGAGATCTCTAGCGGACTCTAGAAGAGTCTACAGGTGGCAGCCAATGAGAGAAAAGCAAACCTTCTAGAAGGGTCTTTACTCTCCCCTTTAGTGTAGTGAGTTCCGCATCACTATACAAACTGAGCTGCCCGCCATTTGATCAGTATTTGTAATTCAGTTAAACTCTTCATGTTTACTACGTGTTTTTTTTTTAACACCCAATTATTATAGTTTATTAGTTTAACTTGTTATTTACATTTGGAGAACACTGAGGCTTCCTAAATGGATATAAGACACTGGTTCCAAAAAGGTAAGTTAAGTAATTAAGTAATTTAAATTTATCTTTCCACAAAAACCTAATTCGGACTATCACAAACATTTTAAAACAAAAAATAGCTAAATAACAGCGCTCTCATATGATGCGCTTATCAAAGAACAGCATTTCATTTTTATTATATAGATTGTTAGTTAAAAACGGTTTGTAACTTTTGTATACTATGTCAACTTCTATTACTTTGAGGCAGAAAACCTCTCAACCGAAAAAGGATTAAGATGACAGTAGTAGAAGTGGAAGCAGTGATGGTGATGAAGATGGAACTAAACTAATAGATCAGATTCTGTGTCTATTATGGAACAACAAGGGTCTACTAATTCTTTACCTCTACACACAGCTGTTCCTGGGACATCTAAAACGATTGAAGAATATGATGGCTACTAGAAAATGACATTGGTTATGTTGGTCATGCCCTTAAGTTTCCATCAGAAAAAAAAATTATTTGCTTACAAATCCCTGAGTACCACCATCAAAATATGATTTTGGTTCTGATACCAGTAATTTGAAAAGAAAATTTAACCGCCGCTGGTTAGATCAATATACTCCTTGGTTGGTGTACTCAAGTCGTTTGAAAGGTACTCTATGTATGCACTGTGTTCTTTTACCTCCTAGTATTACTACAGTTAAAGGAGTTTTGGGATACATACTCCTTTAACTGTCCTTTAACTTTCTGTATGATGTGGTAAGGTCATACAGAAAGTTTAAAGATATATATAAAGATTGTAGAAAACACGTCAGCAGTCAATACCACAAAACTTCAACACCTGCTGCAAAAGCATTCATTCAAAATGTTCTGGTTGATGTACAGTAGCAAAGTGGTCACCAGAACATCATTGAATAAAATAAACAAATACTGTCATCAAATATTTCTTGTATCATATTTTGTGGAACTCATGATTTGCCATTTAGAGGAAAGGAAGGAGATAAGGGGGTTTTCTTTGACCTTTTAAATTTTAGAATTGACTGTGGCGATGTAAAGCTAAAGAATCACTTGGATATATGTCGAAAAAATTCAGTCTACACTTGACCAAAAATTCGAAATAAAATTATAAGATTATATGGTGAAGTTGTCAAAGAAACAATTATTGAAGATTGTAAACAAGCAAAAGCTTACGCTGTAATGGTAATGTAAGCAAACAGCAGATATCGCTGGAAAAGAACAGCTTTCTATCAAATTACGGTTTTATGATGGGAATCAAGAAAAAATCAGAGAGGAATATGTAGGCTATGTTGAACTGAAATCTCAAGATGCCCTACAATCACTAGTACAATTCACACTTTTTTAGTTGATCAGAATCTTTCAACAGAGAATTGTATTCGATTTGGATTTGCCAGATGTTCTATGATGGCTGGAAAAGAAGGTGGTGTACAGCCCATTTTGAAGAAAAGTACAATAAATCTTTATTGTTCCATTGCTCAAGCCACAAACTAAATCTTGTGGTCAGTGGTGCTAGCAAACTACCAGAAATAAGAAACTTAATTGCAACAGTTAAAGATACAATATCCTTCTTTTGTGAGTCACCAGCCCCCAAGAATTCGGTTCCTAATCTATCAAGCCTCAGTGAGACCAGATGGTCTGAGAAATACAAGAGTATTAAAAAGTTTTCAGACAGCTTCCATGAAATCGTCAATGCGCTAGAACATCTCTTGATCGAAGGAAACTATGCTACAAGAAAATTTGCCTATCAATTACACTTTGCAGTTACTAAACCAATTATCATCGTAAGTTTAGTCATGATTGCAAAGTATTCTGAGATTTTGGAACCCATTGTGAACGTTCTACAAAGTAAAAATATGGATTTAATTATGGTGAGGAAACATATTGGTAAAATCCTTGATGTCATCAAGAAGGATTGATAAGAAATTGAACATGTTTCTTATGAATTACTTAAAAGATCAAATGATATCGCGGAGAAAGTCGGCATTGAGTTAACAGTTCCACGAATTGTTCAAAAGAAAATACACAGAAGTAACCCACCATCTGAGACTGCAGTTGAATATTGGAGATGGTCATTGATCATCCTTTATCTTGACTCTTTAACTTTATCATTGTATGTTAGATTCTCACACGAAAATACATCTGCTTTTGCCTTATCCCATTTTCATCCTTCATACATGCTAAATATTACTTTAAAAGATTTGGGGAAAATGCAAAATCTTTCATAGAGTTTTATGAGTTGAGTGATATCTCTGCAGAATTATATTTGTCGTATAATCTGTGGAAAAAGAAGGATTTAGCAGGAGACAAATTAAAGGATATTGAAGTGGCTGCACTTTTGGAAGAGGATAATATTTTTCCCTGCAACAAGGAATGCATTCCTCATTTTAAGTGCTTTCCCATCCACTATGGCTACTGTTGAACGATCTTTCAACCCTTTGAAGGGTAAAGACTTGGCTGAGAAGTACAATGGGAGAGGGCAGATTGACTGGGTTGTGTTTGATGAGCGTCCATCAGAAATTCTTTAAGGAAAATCAGGACAGGATTGAAACAAGAGTTTTGAACAAGTTTTCTACAAATCCAAGAAAAATGATACTTGTCTAAGCATGTAACTAGAATAATTTTTGTTTCAAGCAAATAATTGTAACAACTTAGTTGATAAAGCACTGCTATAATTATACATAATTTTATTAAAATTTTGGTTTCATTCACATTTTTCATGATAAAATGTTACATTGTATATTGAACGACCATGGCTTGTCCCCCTCCTAATTTTGATCCTGGTTACGCCTTTGCAATGATCTTCATTGACTCTGAAATTGTTTTAAAGCTATGGGAGTGTGCATGTTGTATTGAATATAAAGTTACTTAATTTCAGTCATAAATATCATTGTTTTAGAAAATTATTTAACAATAAAATAGTGTTTTTACTTCCTAAATCTTTAGTAAACCTAAATTTATATTTATGTACACCAGAACACTTATATTAAACAACACTCACGTTTTTCTGATAGGCCCAGCCTTATTGCTTCTTGGTAGACGTAAACCAGATAAACGATGCTGCCTGTGTATACATGTAATAACATAATGAAATTAGCCTATTTGAATTTTAAAAATAAAAAAATGAATAGAGTACTTTTATATTCTATAAAACAAATTTTATTACATACTTTTCTTTTTGGAATCACTGTATATTCCAGAAATTGGTATTTCAGAAATTATTACATTTTTCATATACTTGATTATAAGTAAAGAAAAAAATATACAGCCAAATCTAATCAAATGAAACATTTTATAATCGAAATACTCAATTTTCAATGTTCCTTAAATTCTCTTTGTAATATGGTGTTAAAAAATCATTGGTAACTTGGATTTTATTTGGATAACTGAAAGTGACATTTAAAAACAATGAGCAACATATTTATGGACCTATTTAGGTCTACTGGGTTACTTTCAAACTTCCACACTTATGTTTTATTTTTTCACTCAGTAAAAGTGGTTACATCTTTTCTAAACTTGTGTTTAATGTTATACAATTACTCAGGTCATTAATACTCACTTGTGTTTTGAGAGTTTTGCAGTTGGTTTATCCAGCCTACTTGCATAACTGTCAGATAAATCTGATCCTAAACAATTACAAAATAAACAAAATATGAATGTTTTAAGTAAATGCAAAACAGTTTACAACTCCCAAATGTAAATTTGAGTTGAGGACACATAAAAAAACTACATAAATAAATGTAAACACATAAAAAGTGTTCAAATGAATTACAATATTGATATTTTTCTTTATTTTTTTGTTCAATACGTTTCTTAGCTTTGTCAAATTTGTATTTATTTACACACGTTTCAAATTACCTCCATTATCAAAACTTACTGCTGTACTTTTTTACAAGGTAAAGTAGTAAATTTTGATAATGGAGGTAATCAAAAATGTGGCAACAAATAAATATTATTAAAGTGAGGAAAGGCAAATGAACATCAGGGACCTATTCAACAAAATAACATTCCTATCAGATATAAAGAATATTATGTTAAGAATTTTAACATTTGCATTACTTGTTCAATGTTTTGTTTTCTAGCTAAATATTCTTACAAACATTAATTCAAAAATAATTCATTAATGCTTCAAATCACTATTATTGGATGCTTATACATATCTGAACATTAATGTCTTTATTTAATATAGCCAAGTTCTCCTCTATATAAATATCAAAAACTCTAAAAAAATATTTATACATTTAACTTTCAAATATGTTTAAAAACTAAATTTTCAAACGTCTAGTAAACAATTTATGACTTACTAACAACGTTATGTTGCAAAATCATTTTTTTATAATTATGTTGAAATTATAAATCTTATAATAATCCTTTCTATTCGCTCATGCTGAAATTTGGAATAATGGAAGTGTTTTTAAGTAGATTGTAACAAAAATGTTTTAGACCATCAATCTGTTTATATCATGATGTCATAACAACTGTAATAAAATATAGTGTACTTGAAAAAATGAATATGTTGTTTGAAAGCTATTGACAAAAATTAAGCTTTATTACCAAAATAGGTTGATCAAAACTCCTTCAAATTTTTGATCTTATATAATATTCATTGTTTTCGGTTATTTACCTGACAGATACCAGATAAGCACACAAAAAGCCAGAACTAGTATAATGATTCATACTTGAAGTCAATCAAACAAAATTTTAAATTAAAAATGTTTAAGATTCTACAATAAATTTTTAAAAATATATATAAAACCAACCCTAATAAGTCAAGACTTATTTTTCTTTAAAAACTATAAAATGCTTTTACATTAAATTTACAATTAACCCTTCTGCTATTATGCAACGATATATCGTCTTTGTTATTTACTAGTAAGAAATGTGGCACAATGCTCTAGCGCTGCTATACTTTAGTCAGTAATAACTGAAAATAAATCTAATAGATAGTGATCCAAAACTACATTTTTCAATTATGTGATCATTTTAATTCACTGTTCTGCCACTTTCATATTTTTTTGAGTTACAGAAATGAAATTACAAGACTGTTATATAACCTTGTCCTTGAAGTGTTGTTTATTTGGTAATCAAAATAGCAGGCAATGGAGATGTGTTGGTGTTTGGTGATGATGGTGACTTAATTCTGTTAAATGTTATGATACATGAAAATGCTCAGGATTTACAAGAGAATATGACTTATGCCAGTCAAAATAAGATATTCGATAAAATAAAGTGGTTTACTGTATATCAAACTTAATGTTTTCAAATTTATTTCTTCAATAAGAAAATTAAGATTTTATCTAGGTAAATTAATTCAATTTGAATAAAATTTACTATATTAATAAATACTACAAATTATCTACAATAAGCAATTTTTTTTCAGATTTCTAAAATGTTATATAGTAAATATATTTAAATATAAAGTTACATATATTTAAAAGTACTTTTCGGCTAAAACTGCCTAGCAGTTGTAGATAGGGCATGCTACCGGCCAGACCAGCAGCCAATGGATTAATGACTGGTATATTAAAATTTACAGTCTAATATTACAACTGTTAAATTGTTTTTATCAATTGATTTCACATTTAAGTTATGAATCTTCATGAGTGTGACTAAATATGAGCAAATTCTGAGTCATTTTTTTTTATTTTAGACCTATTTCGGGTGTTAAATTGATAGTTTATGAACCAGATTTTGGGGAAGAAAACCCATTTGTTTTGTTTCGGTATATAAGGACAGCAAAACCATAACAATTGATTTGCATTATTTTTTTTTTTGCTTTAATTAAAAAAATTACATGAAACACAATTTTTTGAAAAATAAAAATTAATTTCAATATATGGGTTATCCAAAACGTTGGTCCTTCACATCAAATAAAAACAAAATTACTTAGTGAATTTGTCAGATATATATATATATACAAACCTTTGTTTAGGGAATACTATAAGTCTTATGTATTTTGTTGTTAACTAATAAACATAGTTAACTAATAACTAATAAATATCACAAGCATTTCTGTTGGACTCACTGTTAGTAAGAACACTGACACCGCTCGCATGATGTTGAAATACTTCTTCACGTTGGTCATTATCTTTTAACCAACTCTGTTCCAAAGCACTGTCTCTCTTACCAATACCGGTCATTCCATTTTCATTTTGTTCCTCAGTTTCTTCTGCATTTTCATCTTGAGGCATTTCTTCAGGTATTGTCATCTTTCAAGCAAGAAAAAAGTAATTAGCTCTTGTAAAATTAGTAATTAATCATTAGGAGGTCAAAGTTATATACAACTAGTGGCCAATTTATTAAAACTGTTATTTCTGGCTACATTCAAAAGCACATTTACCTGGTAGTGAGGTTTTAATCTTGACATTCTCACAACTTTAACAAAGCGTGTTCTATTTATATTCATTTGTAATATTTGTACTTTTTAGCCTATAAGCAAATAAAGACAAGACCTTTCCTCTCTCTCCCTTTGTTAGATCATTTTGCTGGTGACCCTTACAGGTTGGCACAGGAGTTGAGCTCTGGCCGAGAAAGTCAGTCTGTGCACTATAACAATTCATAATTTGAAAACCTATCGGTAGGTTACAGGGAATAAATATTTCGCTAACAAAATCTGTATAGATGTATGCATGGAGTATCAAAAATAAAGAATAGTGAAGGGATATATTAAACTGAACAAGTAAAGTAAGAAATTTGAATGCAGTATACAACATAACAGATGGGCAAAGCTAAATAAAAGTTATGAGCATCCATGCCGCTAAACAGCAGATTTGGCATGGTGAGAGAGAGAAAGAAGATACCGTCAACTGTCATAGTCAAACCCCCCCAAAAAAAATGAAATTATTTCTACAAACCAATCATATTTACCGATAAATTCATTATGAACTCAATTTCATCAAGTAAAAGACCATAACATCTGATAAGAGTAATGCGATACGAGTTTCCAATTGAACAACTCTTAATTTGGTGGGAAAGAACACATTATTTTGAGAAGATGCTTAGAAAAGAGGAGTCGCTTGCAGATCACAGGTGAGTACACACAAATGTTTAACTAGTGCACAGAAAAGTTATAACTTTTTTGTGTGAATATCAAGTGAAAGTGCATCTTAGTAAAATATATAGTGAAATAAGAGAATTCATGATCAAGATATTAGAGATCAGCCGTAAATTTTGTTGAATAATTGGATAATTTTGGTGAGATCCAAGCATACTTATCTCTCTTTATTGGTTTCACCCAACTTTGGGATACACTAAATCAATCACTTTTTAATATTCTGTGCCTTCCTCGCAGCCCAGTATTGCTTCATTCGTTGTGATCTTGCTTTTATTTCTTCGTCAGAGATTTGGATCGTTAGCTTGGATTTGACTTTGCCTTGGAACCATTTTTTCTTGTCCTTGGTTATTATTTTGGTTATTGTTATTGTTCAAGCATACTTATATTAGAGTGAACTTTGAAAATTTTTAAATATTGGGAATTATAGTAAACTATAACAAAATTTTGTTCAATTTAGACAAATAATATAATAACTACAAAATTTTAAATTCATCAAGCATTTCCATTAAATATAGACAATTTGAGAAAACCAAAGTAAAAACATATATAAATAAAATTTCTTTAGTGACTACAAAAGAACACTGAATTACATTTTTTTTTAGGAATCAAATTTAATTTCTCTTTTTTAAATTAATCTTGAATGAGATTCCACTCGAAAAGCTCCCCCTGACAATTGAAAATTGACTATACAACATTAGTGCATAATTTGTAATTACCATATGTTGTATATGTATGTTGCTCATAAAGTTTTCAATAGTAATAAGACTGTAAATATATATATATATATATTTATTTATTTATTATATATATATATATATATATATATATATATATATATATATATATATATATATATATATATATATATATACATATACACTATACATACAATATTTATTTTTAGAG
Source organism: Callitettix versicolor (assembly GCA_022606455.1). Classification (NCBI taxonomy): domain Eukaryota; kingdom Metazoa; phylum Arthropoda; class Insecta; order Hemiptera; family Cercopidae; genus Callitettix; species Callitettix versicolor. The sequence goes on along the minus strand of CM040185.1, from coordinate 29,276,494 downwards.
TAAGAATAGTTGATTTTTTCATTTAATAAAATTTGTTAGGAATGTATTACGATTTAATAGCTGAAAGGACAATTTCATAAAAAATTGAAAATACAATTCAGTTATCGATTGATCAACTATAAATAAATAATCAAATATATTTTTTTTTAATTTATGGATAAAGATATTTTTGAGTAATTGTGAAAATCAAATATTTGTAATAGATGTTAATTTCCGTATAAAGTGATTTAATATAATAGTTATTTGAATTGCATATGTTTTATTCTTGATAAATGTAATTCTTGTTTATATTATGAGGTTATAATCGTTGTATATGAAAGACATCTTAATTAATAGTAATAATAAACACAATTTTGTTTTGTCTCAACCTCGGTCTGATTAAGTATTGTTGGTTGTTTTGTCTTCTTATTAAATAGTTAGTAAGTATATATATATTTCAGCACTATGTACTTTTCTAAAGCTATTGCTCCTAACTCTTTATGACTGTATACATTTGTTAGCTTATCTATAGGAAAGGAAAATATTTGCAGATAAGGAATGCATAAAGAGTGCATAAGCACTAACAAAAAATGGACGTATCCCCTGCAAAACTTTCAACTCCTATGCCAATCTCAAGAGTAAATGAGCTGTAAATATTGTACATTGATCTTTGAATTACATCATTATATCCCAGAATCAGTTGAAATATATTAATATCAATCATCTAGATGCCAGAAATCTAGATAGAAAATCATAGATTAAAGCATCATGATTTAATGGTACACACTCTCCATTAAAAGAAATCACCTATCAAAACTGTGTATTCAGAACTAATATAATCAGCAATTTTTAAAACTATCAGCCATTAGTACTGCATTATAGAAATCTAAACACCTTACATACATACAATCCATGTATTTTTTCATGATTTATTTTTAAAACTTTTAATTGCTGACTTATAAAACTATATAAATTTCACAAAAATATATATTTTTTACAGTATACACATATACTTAATAGAATGCTTAACTTCTTACCTGATCTGGATTTTCTTCTAAATGAAGTTCAAGTTCAAGTTCAGGCTCAGGTTCTGGCTCTGGCTCTGGCTCTGGTTCTTGATACTCAACATACTCATACTTCGGGTGCAACAATTCTGATTCAGTATCTAATGTTCTTGTTCTAACCTCTTCAACTCCTTCCATAATTTTTGACTCCCATATTTTCTACGTACATGATTACTTATTTAGAAATGTTGTGCATGTTTCAGAACAAAACAGTACATACTTCTTAAAGTTAACATTACAAAATAGAAATTGAAAATATTAAAATTGTTTTAAATTGTGTCCAGTGTCCAGCACGAGGCCATATTACTGGTTTAGTTTCAACAATGCCATTTCATCACATGTACAGTATGTTACCGTTTACCAAACCACAACTGAGTAAGAGTAATGTAAATGCATGTGTGACAACTTACTGTGACAAGTTAGTCTATACATAATAATAGTAATGATTGAGCAACATTTATTTCTACTACCATGCGCTAACCCTTTACCCTTTACACTCCGATGGCCAGTACTGCTGGCCAAAGCCTACTCTCATTCAGCTAGAAACATTTAAAGCTTAGAAGTAGGAAGGCCAGCCTGAATGGCCGCTCACGTTACTCTGTCAGCTAGGGTGCTGTAGTGATTGTGCTTTGTTAATAGCTCAAAATATTTTTCTTTACATTCTGAAATGTACCCTTTGACATAGGGTATTATTTAATTTTAAAAGAACAAAAATAATAGCTTTAAGAAAGCACTTCTTGATACGGAAAACATATATTTATAAATGTTTCGGTTTAGCTATAAAAATATTGTTACAATGTTATTAGAACAATTTCATAGCTAAACTAAAATATTTATAAATGTTTAATGAAAAAATGTAACATTATAATACTATTCATAACATACATATCTTTTGTTTTACTTTTATGTATATTATGTGCTTTTTATAAGTATTTTTAATACTGAATTTGTTAGTAATACTGAATACTTAGAAAACAATACAAGTGCCTAGAATGGAAAGTACATATCTTTTTTTACTTTTATGTATATTATATGCTTTTTATAAGTATATGTAATACTGAATTTCTTTACTAATACTGAGTACTTAGAAAACACTACAAGTGCCTAGAATGGAAAGTACATATCTTTTTTTACTTTTATGTATATTATATGCTTTTTATAAGTATATGTAATACTGAATTTCTTTACTAATACTGAATACTTAGAAAACAATACAAGTGCCTAGAATGGAAAGTACATATCTTTTTTTACTTTTATGTATATTATATGCTTTTTATAAGTATATGTAATACTGAATTTCTTTACTAATACTGAGTACTTAGAAAACACTACAAGTGACTAGAATGACACTATAAAGTCGAATGCAGCCCACAAAATACAGTCGAATATGCCTTATTCTCACAATACGCAGAATGGAAATAAGTCATCCAACTTAGTTCAAGGGTTCCCTAATAGGTTACAGCACAATCCAAACAAGCAGACTCGGTGGTCAATGTAGCTAAAGCACTGGTCAGTCTGCTACATCTCTGAACTGCGTACCTTAAGGTTCTTCCAGTTGCAGTTACTCCCATTGCTTTTCCATTACTGTTAATGCTGATTCCTCATTCTCATTAGTCTAATGGCATCTATGGCATAATCCATAGATGTTAAAAAAAATACCAAACAAAATCTAAATTTTTATAAAATTGTGTCATTTTGTTTGGCCAGTCCTACTAGCCATCCACACATTTAATTTTAACTTGGTGGCCATCCAATCTAAGAGGAACATAACATGTAAAAATTTTGGCCTGTCAATAAAACAACAGTACCACTGGCTATCTGATCCAAAAGGATATATTTTAAAAACCACACCTGTTCCAAGTGCAAACAATTAAATCAAATAAAACTTTTAATAAATAAACACATACCATATTTACTTAGCAGTTGATAAATAACCAAGAAAGCAGCACGCATGATTACTACAATGTAACTGTGATAAAAAAGTACTTTTTGCAAAAGATTTCATAGCCTACAATAAAACTTTTACAAATTCAAATTGTATCAATTAAATCTCTTTGTAAAAATTTACTTAATTACGCCATACAAGATAATTACAATACTGTGAAAAAATGTATTATGAGTCCAAATTTAATTTTACCTTTTCAGTTTCAATATCTTTCAATTTTTTCACAGCTTTTTCAAATGCTTCAGTACTTTCTTCTTTTGATTCTATTATTAATTTTTCTTCCTCCAACCACTCCCTCGCACCTTGTATTTCATTTTCACTACCAGCTCTACCTTTATCATCATCAGATTCATCAGTTCTGTCTTCTTCATAGTCCATCTGATCACTGTCGTATTCAAGCTCTTGCATTTTACATGGAATGTTGTCTGCATAAGCGATAGCAACAATTCCTTAAACAAGTATTGTTACAATAAAATTCATATTTAAAAAAACACTTTGAAGCATTTAACATTAAATACAGTAGAACTTTATAAGAAAGAATTTGTATCATTATTTAAAACAAAGAAATTAAAGTAAGCACAGAGAACTCAAGACATTATGAGCTGTTTAATAAAATGATCCTGTTTCTCGAAACTTAACAAATAAATACTGTACTTTTCCAGGTTTTTTTTAATGTTTACTAATTGCAATGATTTTGTTATATAGCTTTAGTATTATTATACCTGTATAATTAGGATGCCATGAAGAACTAACTACAAGCTTGCCTTCAATAGCTGCCACATCTGTAAACGATTGGTACTGCCTGTAAGCACTGTACTGGTGCGCTTGTGTATCATCTGATGCACCTACCAGAGCCGGGTAGTCGTCATAATACAAATCATATACTTCATTGTAATGCAAAACATCAGTTAAACTGTTGTAGAAAAGAATACAGTGATTAGAAAACACAGTATTAAAATTTCACTAAAATGAAAAACAAGAAAAGTAACACAGATGTAAAAATTGTGGCATATCTGATTATGTGGATGTGAAGAATCTTTTATTCATCACATCCTGCATTTTAACTAGAAAAATATGATCCTATTTACAACTAATGGTAAGCACAAGAATTCCTTTGATTTCCTTTTGCCTTGTTTAAATCATACCTTGATCATTATGTAAAATCTGTCTAACACATATCACACTGATGCTAATAAGTTCAAATGCTTAGCCAAAGATCTTCTTGAACAATTTTAGCTACTTTCTTCACATGAAAGGATGGCCCAAGTTTAAATGTTCTTCAACATCTCCCCTACTCTTCACAAATTTCTTAAACGGCTTAAAAATCTTTCAAGTTTTGTGAGGAATTTGATGCTAACAGGTTAACATGATGTTCTACTTACAGAGGTCTGCATGGTGTCACTGGCTGCCTAAACTTGCAGTTTTGCCATTCTTACACATATTTGGTTGGCATTTACATTTTATACTTCAATAGTAACAACTTGAATAGTAACAACAACAACATAGCAATAATGCTGAAATAAGTTGAAGTTTGTTTTTATATAATTATGTTATGCATTTTCACAAAATTCCTCTTATTTTCATAAATGGATGTTATATCTGTATTATCAATACATATCAATTCACATCTGTATTATGCATATTATTTAACATTATAAAATTGTTCAATAACCTTTTTTATACATATTTACACAAACAAATTTACTATTGTGCACACTTGGACTAATGCAGATGATGGGATGATTTATAGCGTATGAAAATGCCAAGCCCTAGCTGGGAATTGAACCCGGATCCTCGGGGTGACCCGGGTTCAAATCCCGGCCAGGGCTTGGCATTTTCATACGCTATAAATTATCTCATCGTCTGCATTAGCCCAAGTATGCACAATAGTCGGACATTAAACACCAAAAAAAAAAAAAAAAAAAAAAAAATATTTGTTCTAAATGAAAGGAAACTATAACCTACACTACAGTAATTTGTAATTAAGGTTGTGCAATTAAAAAAAAAAAAATTATGGATATTTTGGCTTAAAACAACTCATTTTTGGGGACAACACTACTTCTACATAATTTTTTTTTAATTTTAAGCAATCTAGGGAAAGATAAATAGCTATTTTAGTATTTTAATCAAAACACCCACGTGTAAATGGGGAAAACAATTTGAACCAAACTTTGGAATATAAGTAACAAAATTTGCCCAACACCCTACTGACCTTCATTTTATCATGTTAAAAAAATGACTTTGCATTTTAGAAAAATTTGATTTTTTTTGAAAAAAATATATTTTTATTGAATCAAAATTTTAACTTCATAGCAAGGTGCACATAGGTTTGAAAGTTACTTTACAAAAAAAAATCTACTCTAGAAGTGATCTTGCTGTGGGGGTGTTTTAAAAAATTTGGCTTACTCCTGCAATTGAAACTAAGTGACCTGCAGTTTTCACTCTCTGTCTGATAGTCTCTCTCTCTCTCTCTCTCTCTCTCTCTCTCTCTCTCTCTCTCTCTCTCTCTCTCTCTCTCTCTCTCTCCCTCCTCCTCCTCTTCCCCTCTTCCCCTCTCCCTCTCCTCCTCTCCCTCTCTCTCCCTCCCCCCTCTCATCCTCTCCTCCTTCTCTCCTCCCCTTCCCTCTCCCTTCCTCCTTCCCTCCCTCTCCTCTCCTCCCTCATTTATCAAAAAATCTTATAGAAAATTAAAATGTTGAGAAAGTCGTCATATTAACGTTTCTTTCACAGTCAAAAGCTATGTGTAGTTCTCCTCATGAAAATTAACTTATTCTTTTTCACTAACTGAAATTTTTGTTTCTGAAAATTAAACAACATAATGGAGTCGAAACAGCTGGTCTTAAAATCTCATTTGTTAACAGCTGCTAACAGCGGTTAATTTCCATGATATGCTCAACGCAATATTTGTTTGTTTAAAGTCCATAGTTAGCTATAAAATAATTTATAATTATTATAGTTGGTTGAGTAAAGTATACCTGTACTTACAAAAGCCTTGATATATCAAATTATTATAACACTGTACTTTAATATTCAAGATGTACATTTCGAGATAACTAAATTTTATCTTTAACTGGATTTTACCATATTTAAATTAAATCTTCATTTTTATAAATTTCTAATAGCTAAGTTTATTAGATAAAAAGTAGTTAGTGCATACTGTTTTCAACATCAACACTTATAAAATAGGATAAACAGCATGTAAAATTAAGTTAGGTCTTCATTTACTAAACACACAGTTGGTAAAAGTAAATGTGAAAAACCAAGGTGAAACTCTATGATATCCAAGAAAATTAGAACAATTATATCTTTACAACTTTTTTTTTCAGTAACAGATGTTTTACCATGAGGCATCTTCAGATATACTGAAGCTAAAAATTATTAAGTGTGCTTATGCACTAATACAAAAGTGATGTTAAAACTGGAAGCACTTTTTGTATGAGTAAATATCATTGCTTTCGCATCACGCTTGAGCTGCATGTGGTTGAGTCATTGTATATAGATTATGTGCGATAATATAGAGATAGAGCACTTTTAGGACGAGTAAAAAAAAATGATGGATGATTTTTACACATCATTTATAAAAATATATATAAGTAAAAAAATGTGTATTTATTAATTGACATTTTATGTGTATGTAAGTTAATATAGTTCTTCCAACCTGTCCTATGAATTCACAAACAACTTTACATACACCACTGTTTAGTAAAAGATCTAGTTTATCTTTATTGTTGACATTGTGTTTCTCTAAATACAATGTACAGCATAAAGCTGGCATATAATTAGTTTTATCTAAGATTAAATTTCTAATTTTACAGTTCATATTGCCTAAAAATGGTATTTCACAATATTTTTGTGTTTCTTTAGTTAATGTATTTACATTGTATAACATACTAATTACTAATGCATTCTGCCTTTTAATTGAAGTTCTATCACAAGAAGTTATATTTATTATTGACAGCTATCTGTTTGGTGTTTTTTTTTTTTTTAATTCAGAATTACAGTTATAATTAGTTAGGAGTCTATGGATCATACTATGAAAGACTGCATGTTTAAGGTTGTCTAGAATTAGCTGGTATTATAATGTATATGTATGTAGGTTTTTCGGTATATATTGAAGGAATGTATGTGAGTGCTTATATCTAGTTTAAAGTCAAAAAGTTAATATTTTTTATTAAGGCCACATTCTACGGTGATGTGTTTTTATTAATAGCAGTAATAAATTTAAAAAATAAAATTTCTATGAAATTATAAAAACTTTATAATTTTTAGCTTTATTATGTCTGAAGTGCTTTACGCCAAAACATATATCACTGCATAAAAAAAATTTGTGAAACATATTAGTGTTTTAATTTCTCTGGATAAGTTAGATCATTTGAAAACATAAAATGAGATTTACTGTATTTTTTTTTTTTTTTTTTTCCTATGACTGCTTTTTCATAACTGTGGTAAAAAGATGCTAACTGTTTTTTCAAACCCAACAGAGATATATCAACTCACACAATGGCTATAGAAATAATTGTATAGATAGTCTATTTATTAAATTACTTTCACATAGCTTGCAGGACCATAAATGGAAACAATGTACATAATTTACTTGGTTTTTGCTATTTTGAAACTTTTTGGTGAATTAAAATGATCCTAGAGCTTGTTCAGTTCTACAAAGAATGTTTGTTACAGGAAAGTGTTAATAGTAGAATTGTGCAAGGATTGAAAGTAAGAGATCCACCATACATAAAGAGCGAGAAGAAAGTATAAATATAGAGTAAATATTGTGAAAGTAAATATTGTAAAGTGTGTACAAACCCTACATTATCTAAAAATGTTTATTTTTAAGAAACTATTTTCCCATTGTAAAAAACATATTTTAACACATACCATACTGTTATCAGCATAATTTTTAGCATAATAAACACCATGAAAAACAATTGTTAATTTGAAGAAAAGACCCAGGAACAGAGATTGTTACAACAATTGTTGTAACAGAGACCCAGGAAGCTCATGTGAGTACATTACATTCCTTTTTTTTGAAGCTTTGCTTCTTTAGGTGTGTTACAGCACTTTTTGTATGAGTAAATATCATTGCTTTCGCAACACGCTCGAGCTGCATGGTGAGTCATTATATATATATAGATTACGTGTGATAATATAGAGATAGAGCACTTTTTTGATGAGTAAAAAAAAATTATGGATGATTTTTAGACATCATTTATAAAAATGTATATAAGTAAAAAAAAATGTATATTTATTAATTGACATATAGATTATAACATTATAGTAGAAAGATCTTGCATATTTAACTTTATTTTAATAATCATTTTTGGAAGTTATGAGTGCCGACAGATATTAAAACTAGGGCTAGTGTTAATGATTTTAATTTAAAAATTATCAAATTTTTATTTTTGACAATACAATTAATATGATAATAAAAATATTAAAAAAACCAAATGCATATAATGTTTACTGCAGAGTTATTGCTTACAAGTTCACATTTTCTAAATTTAACATTTTAAAATTAACAAAAAGGTCTTTATTTTGTTACTTTGGTTTCTCTTGCAGCTTATAAAATGAAAAATCTACAGTTGAGTCAAAATATCTATTGAATATTAATGTCTGTAAACTCATAATTAGGTACTAATTAATAATGATGTCATTAAGATTAAGATTAAGATTATTACTAGAGGAAGGGATAATTCAACCCCAGACACTGCGATCGTTACTGATGTCATGGTTCATTTTTTTAATTTTTAATGTAATTTGAACATTGTAAATGCTAAGAAATACCAATTTAACACCAATTATGATAATGAAATCAGATTTTTTTTTTTAAATATTAGATAAAGAAGTTATAAATTTCACGACGGTTCCACTTCTGTATTTTTATTGTAAAAATTTGCAATTATTGGAAACACTTCTATTAGATCAGCCAGTTTTGTTATGCAATTTTAAGTATAATTTGGAATGGAAAAACTATACATAAATCAATAAGCGACATATTTGAACACATAAAGAATACAACACATGCATGAAGCTCTGTTTCACAGTTTGCATTGAAATGTATCATAATTGTGGTATAAAAATGCCAAATAAGCTCATACAGGCTTTTAGTAGGAAGATTAGGCGGTTAGATTCAACAAAGAAAGCCACGAGCGTGGAGGGGTACACACGAAATATTTCTCTCTCAAAACAGTTGCTTTAGTGAGTGACCTGCGACCTAACGAATAAAGTTTGTCAGCACACATGATCACACAACACAAAAAACTATATCAATAAACAAAAAATGAATCAGTGACAAAAATGTCAATTGCAAAACTTTATCCAAAATCTACCATATTGATTAATAAAGTTACTGATTTGAAAAAATAAATTCAGCATGTGTGAATTAATCTTGAGATCTACATGTAAACATGGTCTATACAATACAAGCCTATTAGTAAAAAAGTGCCAGTCTCACTACTAATAGTAAAAAAAGCAGTAACCCATAAAAATGCAGGGTTCACTTCAGTTGATATTTATCCAATCTGAATAGATCATCATTAATAATCACACAAAGGGGCTCTCTAAGCAGGAAAGGGGCACTATTATTTTTTTAAACATATACATATTTTTTTACTATACATACTCACTAATTCATATATTTATCAAAAAATATATTTAAATTTTCAGGCTGAATCGAGGTTCCTGATTTCTCATTCCTAGTGATTTCAGTTTCTGGATCACATTGAGTGTTAGCATTTGTTGGTATTTCAGGCTCAGTTTGCACTCCAAGTTCTGTTAATACTGGAACTGCCTGCAATATAACAACAGCATTATAAATATATCAGGTTGTGCAAAATTATGCAGTATGGAAGTTTTAAGTAAACACAGCCTTTTGAATAAGAGTAGTCCAATGACTAGTGAGTACTAAGTTCAATGGACTAAGAGTAGTCCAAATGGGGTGAGTGCGGTAGTTGGAATGAAAGGAAAACAAGTTTAAAAAATAAATCGAAAATCAATTGATTAACAATGGATACATACATAATGGAAGAAGATATCACAAACATATTTGTGTAAAAACAGTGTCTAAAACATGTGTTTGGTATTGTAAATGTTAGTCTCAGCTTTTACGACAGGCAGGGATAGGGGACACTTAACATATAAGTTTAATGACTTTTTAATAAATATTGAAATTGTTCTAAGCATGTAATGCAAAAAAGTGAAATTTTTAATGGGATTGTCTATTTGTGATTAATGAGTTAACTTCGTAAAATACAAAATATTGTCTGAATTGTGATACCAAGCATGCGCATCCACGATGTTGTTTTGCCTATGACAGTTAAAAGTGTATTTTATGTTAAAATTTTCTACAAACAGTAAGTTTTTAGAGCAAAATTGTTTTGCAATATCAAAAGGTAGTTAAAAAATCTTTCTAAAGATACCTCATTTATGCCTATATTTATCCCTATAGTATGTGCTGAGAAAAAGGAATGTTCACTTGAGAAATAATATATATGATTTTCTGATAATTAATTTTTATTGATTGAAAAAACATATCAATTTATCTACTACAACTGATTATTCAATACAATAAAGATTCTTATTTTACTAGTTTATCCAGAATTCTAGAGAAAGGATTTGGTGAAATTCTCATTTGCCTCCCAAAATAGTGGAATCAAATTCACCTTAAAAACATTTGTTCCTATAGCTAAATTACAAATGTGCAAAATCACAACTTTTTATTTTTTACGATAAAATAGTTACAAAGGCGATGAACCAAGATTTTACTTCAAATAAATTTTGAATAACATCAAATTGTCAAATAACACTATAAACTCATATTCAATTGAATACTTCAGTTCAATCCTTAAATGATGTTTAAATAAAACACACAAAAATACATGTTGCTATCCAGTTCAAAAATATTAATTAAAAAAAGGAAATATCAGTCTTTTTCAAAACCAGTTCATCAAATTTTGATCATATATTAAGATTTAAAAAACTAAGGTAAATTGAACAAATTTTTAATAGATGAATTTTAGGATTAAGTAAAAAACTTGACAGAAATTTTTAGCAATTAATTTATAAATAAAAAATTTTAATTATTTCAAATTTAATAACCTGATCTGAATTAAAAAGCTTCATATTTGGCCAAAATGTTACAAATGTTTAATAAATTTAAAAACTGGATAAACTACAACTTCATCTCAATATCACAATACTGTATTTTCTCAGAAACAAGCTCAGGTTGTTCCTTCATAGTCAAAAGACAAGTGTAATCAATCTTCATTGAATCTGTATTACAGTACTTCTTATATGTATACATATATAAAGTTAAGAAGAACTAGGCTGTTACCTGTGTACCAATGTCCTGAATCTTCATAGAAACAAGTTCAGGTTGTTCTTTGCTAGGCAAAAGACAAGTGTAACCATTCTTCATTGAATCAGGATCACAATCTGTGAATTCAGGCTGACAACAACGTTTTGCAATATCACCGATCCATTCCAGACTGATCTGAAGAAATTTATTTTTTGTAATAATCAATGGTTTAACAAAAGAAATAGATGAGCCACATTACAGTATATGCATCAGTACACAACTGGTGATGTCTGTAACAGTAATATCTGCAAAGATCTAATTAATTATGATTTGACTTTTAAATATGTGTGAAAACAAATTGAACTGAAATCAAACAGATTTATTTATTGTTAATATTTACTTACATTAGTATTACATATAAAATTACCAATAAATTATCATCAAAATTAAGTATTAACTAAAAATCAATTATCATTTATTTCAGTATAAATATCAAAGAAGATTCAGAGTTCTAGAACGAAATCTGGAAGAAACAAAAAAAGAATGATATGATAAAGGAAAGCCTGTTTAAAATCATGTAAACAAAATGAAGAACAGGGAAAACTAAACAAGGGTTATAGAAACATAACTTGAAAACATGATTGTATTGGGAACAAAAGTACTGAAGAATGGAATCTTAATGTTGAAAGAAAAGTAATATATCACATTTCATTAGATTAAACCAGGGGTCTCCAAACTTTCCAGCCTTAGGGCCATACTGATTACTCCAGTAAGTTCCGAGGGCCAAAACCATATTATCATTGTTGCCGGTGGTAAAAAGTGAAATAGTCCACTGATGAAAAAAAAGCCTACAACAATGTTATGAGTAGTTAGCCCATGACCATATCAATGTAGATGTCATATTAATAATTATTCAGCATAAAATTAGAATACTTCAGTAAACTAAATTTAATTTGCTATAAAAAATATGTTCTCTAAAAGGAGTTTTCAAGTATGCTAGCTCTCCGCGGGCCGGACAAAATCTGTCCGTGGGCCAGATGTGGCCCTCAGGCCGTAGTTTGGAGATCCCTGGATTAAACTAATGTAAACTTATGAAGAAGTACTTTTACTCACCAAAGGTCTGGATTTCTTCACTTGGAAAAGATCAACCTCAGCTTCGCTACCTAGAGATGCCCAGGGTCTTGCTTTAATACCTTTAGATGTTTGAATCTTACGTAAATATTCAGCCCGCATGTGCTGTAACTTGGCCAAAACTTCATCACGGCCTTCTTCAGTTATACAAACATAAAACTGGTCTTTTTCACTTCCAAATGGTTCATACCCAATAAGAAGTTCTGCAGGTTTATAAGCCTAAAGCAAAGGGTAAAACACTTTAATATAATAATAATATGGTCTTCCTAAACTGATGACACTAACAACAATCTAAGTTTAAAATTAATTTTTACCCTTATTCTATGAATAATTTTGAAAAACGGTGAATTAATGTCTTGAATAGAAATTTCTTCTAAGATGTCAGATTTCTTCACAGTACACCAAGTCTTATCGACAAACAAGTCTTGTCCGATTTGGCAATGCACCATATTCTGAGTAACTTCGGGTAGAAACAAAACAAGGATGTCTTGATCTAACGACATTTCTGCACAAAGTGTTAAACTGGTCATAATAATTACAGAAAATAAATAACTATACACAGGAAATAATATATATATATATATATATATATATATATATATATATATATATACACACACACATACATGTAGAATCAGAAATAATTATTAAAAGAATTGATATAAAAATTAATGTCATGTACTTGCTTGTGTTAAATAAATAAATAAAACTTATTAATTTCATGTACAAAATATTAACAAGATTCTTTTGACTTAATGATTGTGGTTCAGTGATCTGCATTAAGATGAGCAAACAAAATGTAAGTTATAATACACAAATGAAAGCACACAAGCACATGTATGCAAATACATGCATGCACGCACACACACACACACACACACACACACACACACACACACACACACACACACACACACACACACACACACACACACACACACACACACACACACACACACACACACACACACACACACACACACACACACACACACACACAATAAATATAGTTTTCTACATTTATAAGAAGGCTTGGAGAAGGCTTTTATAAGAAGGCTATAAAAAATAAGCTCACCTACAATAATTTATTTCTATAAAATAACATTAAAACTAGTATGTAGTGTATTTTAACAATATTTTCAACAATTTTTTATAGTTACTTCTGTACTATAGTTACTTTTTTATAGTTTAGGTTCTAGTACTGTGTTGAAAAGCCTATAGCCTATAAACAGTGTGTACATAGATAATGATAATTATACTGAAATCATATGTTTGCAATAATATTTAAACAATCAAGTAAAAATATTACTCAAAATAAGAAGTATAAATATTTAATATTTGATGCTAGTCCAAATGCAAGAAGCTACCTGAAGTGGCAGAAGAGATATTATCACTGGGAAGTCTGTAGTTAACATCTGTAGTTAACCTTCTTGATTGTCTAGTTCTTAAAATACTGAAGCCAGACCTTGTACCGTCTGTATCAGATGTTATTTGTGAAAGTGCTTCCCTTTGAGACGATAATGTATCGACTTTTTTCCCACCTTTTTTAGAAGGTGTATTTTTTATTGGTTTTGGTCCCATTATTTGGAATAATGCCTGCAAATAATTAATAACATTTCTTAACAATGATGCATTAAGTTACTAATCAAATAGTATTATTATTTTAAGAAAAAGTTGAAAAAGTATTTTAAAACACTTTGATCTAAAGCATTTTCAGAAAAAACTGGTTGTGAGTAAAAATATTTTGTTACCTATCGGATTTTAAAATATGCAAATGGTAATGATTTGTATTACTTTATAGAACCCTATTTACACCTTTCTCTTTCTCCCTTTATGACTAGGAAAGTGATACAACTATCTCAAGTAGACTATACTCTAAATTTATTACAGCAATAGGTATATTTCAACAGGTATTCAACAAGATATTCAAGAGTTAGTGTTTGTTTTTTTAATCAGAAACATTCAGGATGAGAATAAAGCAAGCCAACACAGTTATTACATTTTTATAATCACATAACTCATTTAATTAGGTAGTTATACCATATGCTTAAGTTGTAATATTTCATTTCGCTTTCATAATTTCAAATTTACAACTAGCTTATCTAAGAAGTTATCTGTTATTTTTAATTTTTTACATTAATAATCAATGAGATATAACAAATTTATTTGTATTAAATTAAAACTCTATAAGTATCAAACAAAATATCTAGGGCCTAACAAAGGATGCAAAAGCCAAATAAGGAAAAATACAATACCCTGAGATATAGTACTTTTAATTTGTATTATAATTAAGTTTTCTAATAAGCCTAAATAAAACATCTGTTTTGATAACACTCATGTTGAAACCTGAAAAAAAAATAATGTCAGGTAGAACACCTATGCATATTTCATTGATTGAGGTAAACTACAGGACCTTGGGGAACAATTAGGAATCTGCTTGGTGGTTACAGGGTATGAATGTAAACAAATAAATTAAGATTTTGAAAACTTTGTGTTATTGCAAAGTATCATAACAAATACATGAAACTTGTTTATATATTTATAGATTTAAATAAATTGATCAACTCATGCTACCATTTAGCTTCAATGCTGTGACTGAACTTAATGGTTACATTTCATCAATTCCTACAGCTCTCCAACCAAACATTATCACCTAGTATGCCATCATTCAAAATGACGTGAACTATGCGATTAAATGGATTACAACATAAGCAACAAACAATAATCAGGGTTTTTTTAAATATATGTTTTCCTGATAATAATGATACTAAAAAAAAAAAAAAAATGTATCAAAATTTTGAAAATAAATTTTTGTGTGTTTTTGCGTAGGTAAAAAGGTTCTGTTCTGAAAACATTTTATATTTGAACCTTTTTTCACTTCAAGATAAGTTTTAATTGTAGTATGGCGACCAATTTGTTCTTCAATTCCTAACTGACTTGAACTTCTGTATTTTAAAACAAGATTAAAACGATTTTAATTTAAACGTTAACCAATTCTAACATAATACTGTAGAATGTAGATTTGTGTAGGCTAGGCTATTATTTGTGTGCAATTCAGTGATAACATTACCTTACATTTTACTTTGAATAAAATTATTATTTCATGCAAACAAAACAACTTTTGTAGTGTATATCAGCTTTCCATACAATTACCAATTTTTATACTAGGCCTACATAAAATACAGATAGCTGTAAAATACAGTTTTTAATTAGCTGTTAAAACAGTTAAATATAGTGTCATTTTTTATTTTGCCTAGAAATATATATTTTTGAGTTTTTTTCCTTTCATTCAGGGAAATTTGTACTTCCAATTTTTAAAAAACTCTGCAGTGGTATGCGCAGAATTTTGAATTTGTGGATGCCAACACCAAAAATAGTGCCTTTTTTGTTTCCCTAAATAAACCTCTATCCAAATCCCACAAAAAAATTTAAAAAATTGAGTTCTATCACCCAAAAACAATACAGTTTTTATATATTTTTTCTCCTTACGGTGAGCTAGTTTTTTCTTTTCTCTTTTCCTCCTTTTTTCTGGATTTTTGGCTCAGGGTATTTGGGGGTGCCAGGGCATACTACTGGCTACAAGTACACCAAGTGTTTGTAGCCTATACAGAAGACAAAATGTAGCTGTGTACCTTATTTTTGTGTTTAAGTAATAATAACCTCAATGGGCTTTTTGCCTTAAAATTAAAAAAAAATCATACTGTACCTTAGATGAATGTCACCATAACTTAACCTGTTAACTTTATCTGTGAATTGGTTAGGAAGGATTAAGGAACCACAAGGATTAAAGACCTATAAAAAAACAAACTTTATACATATAAAGAATAAAATGAAAATTAAGCATAGAAAGTTTATAATCATAAACTTACTCAGCACATTATACTAAATGATATAAGCTACAAACTTTAACTTATTTGACGTATGTTTACATGTATGTAAAACCTTTTAAGTTACCTAAAAAGGTAACTTAGGTGTCTTCATTTTAGGTATTATGCAATTTATAATATGGCACTTTTTTTAGTTTTATATCAGGTTATGTCTTTATAAAATTTGTGACGCCTAATATGTTGTTTTTAAACTGCATAATACCTAAACCTTTCAAGTATATCATAAATTAATTAATGTTATTTACTTGCCTTGCCTATCCAGGCAATTAAGTTTGTTCATGGCCATGATAAATAACAACTAACACTCAACTTTTTGAAATTTAAGTATTACTGTATTTTGTTTACTATTTTATGAAACTGCGTTGCTAGCAACAATTAATAATGCACGATGATATTGATAACATAGACAAGCACATGTCTCCATCTATGATACTCCAATCTCAATTTTAGAATTAAAGTTAAGATGTAATTTAGATATGTTAGGTCAAATGCTATAACTGTAATCTTCAAAATTTTAGAAATAATAATAGAAGAAACACTTTTTTAAATTAAAAACGTTTTGAAATTATTAACTTCATTTACAAAAATACAGAAAACTATACAGTTTTGAAAACTCTCCGCTTAAAGCGCTAGGTGTCACACAGACGGTAGACGAAAGTATATATTGTATTTACCTTTTGCTACGTGAAGCTTTCTTTTACTATTTCTGTACCGTGTTCTGGAACAGTTTTCTCTTTCAACGTCTTTTAACGTCAGTGATTATAACGAGAATCTTTTTAAACCTAATGGCAGAATTGTACCTGTAACTTCTGTTAGTAGACCATAATGTAAAAGGTACCATTTTTAATGCATTTCGGGAATACATTAATGATATATTGCAATTTTCAGAAATAATCACTCGAACAGAGGTCGATGCTAAACTAAATCAAAG
This sequence comes from Callitettix versicolor, assembly GCA_022606455.1. Taxonomy (NCBI): domain Eukaryota; kingdom Metazoa; phylum Arthropoda; class Insecta; order Hemiptera; family Cercopidae; genus Callitettix; species Callitettix versicolor. The sequence continues at coordinate 29,259,264 of CM040185.1, read as the reverse complement.
AGCATCCCAATCAAACAATACACTGTTGTAATGAATTTTAATGATTGCAAGTTGTACACGTAGGACTAGAAATTACTTATCATTGGTATAGTGAGCCCATTCAATGCTCTCTTCGGCGTTTTGTGTAAACTTGACATTTTTTTTTATAAGTGGAATTTTTTAGACAGGTTTAGTACTTTTTAGTATGAGAGAAAAAATAAAAACTCGCAATAACACGAATATAACATGTAAGAAGCGGCTTTGTCTTATAGATTGTTAATATTCTTTAAGTGAAATAATCTACCAATTATCTTATAGTTTTCATTGCATTCATGGCTTATCTATGACTTTTGACTTTGGAATTGAGGATTTGAAACCCGAAAAATAAGTTAAATTCCACACTATACAGAGCACACATTCATTTGTTAAATAGCCTTCACCCTGAACAACAATGTAATATAATGAATGAATTGGAGGCACAAGTTAATAAATAAAAATTATTAAAAAAAGATACATACTTACAAAAATTAGTAGAATGTTAAAAATATAAAGAAACGTAAATACCATAACATGTAACCACAATTTTTATTACAGATTAGTAAATAAAACAATATTGTTTTTGCAGAGGATGAATAAATGTTCTAAACAAAGGACTCATTTTAACTTCCCTGATAATAAAAAAACCTCTTGGTAACTGAGTTGATACATACCAAAGCCGCAATAAAAATGTTAAAAACCTGTGCATTGTAGTGCATCTAGAATACAACCAGAATCATGGTGGAAATAAAATTTAAAAGTTTTAAAAAACCCATTTTGGTTTCAAAATACATTTTAAAATATAAACCAGTGAGATATAATTTAGATATCTTTAGGAACAAGCTCAATGAGTGTAACACAATTATTACAAAATCAGACAAAGGGAATACAATAGTCACTATACCTAATATTCACTATGTATTCAAAATGAATGTTTAGCCATGGGTTCTCCCCTTTCTGGCATCCTGGCAGAATTGTTTTTAAAGCATATTGAGAATAATTTTGATGGTCTGATAGGAACTACAATAGAGAAAAATAGTTTTTTACTATAGGTATGTGGATGATATAATTGTACTTTTCGAAAGGCAATAATGGACAACTAAAAATTTTTAATAATTTCCTAAACAAGATACATCTGAACCTACATACACAAGGTAAGAAGAGACTGATAATACCTTAAATTTCCTATACCTATTTAAAAGTAAAAAAACAATTTTAAAATTTCAAAAGGTTTTACATTCAACTTTTACAGCAAACCTATTACAAGGAGCCATACAGTACATTCCGTATCACACCATTCATACAATATAAAAATGGCAGCATATAACAGTTTTGTACACAGATTAATCTCACTTTGTTTGGACAAAAAAAATGAAGTACATATAATAAAGTATATTGAAATTTCTAATGGATATAAGAGTTACAATTATTGACAGGCTTATTGCCAAACATAAAAAACAAGAATAAAAAAAAATCATTCCTAGGAAAAAAACACACATCTCAACAGAATACAGTTAAATTTTAAGCTACACCCAACAAAAAGAACTACCCAAAGAGAATATAAAAGTTTTATTCATAACATCTCAAACTGTCAAATACTAAAAGTCAGTTGCAAATAGAAATGGAGATAACTTTGACAAAATTGGTATATACAAAATTAAATGTAATGATTACCCAAGCTTTTATATATGTCAGACATCCAACTCCTCAGAAAAAAATTAGAGAACCCAGAAGCAAATGATCTACACTCCGTTTTCACAGAACATCTTGGACAAAACCAAAAATTCAGACATTCATACCAACATGGAGATAATACATTTATGTAATAAAAGCAATTATATGGATGTAAATGAAGAGTTTGAGATTTATAAGAACAAAAGATCAGACCCCCATAATATCCTCAATGACGAACTTTAATTTAAATCTAATTTAATATAAAAGGCATGGATCTAAGGATAACTGATTTAGTAAGTAATAGAAACCAATAAATGCACCGCAAATGATAACACTGACAGGTGCACTAGTACCGATGAAGACTCCACAGTCCAGACTGTAACAACGTAAGAGTTGTGTGGTAGTGTTTGGCCACACAAAAATTTTATTGTTGTGTGTTTTAATAAGAATCATATAATTGTGTTTGTGACATGTTTTCAATGTTTTGTTGTGATGACCTCAACAGAAGGATTTGACATTTCATATTACGGCCTGATGAAGCAGTAATTTTTCAAACCCGCAGTAGCCTTTACAAGGTGAGTTAAAAGACCACTAGATGGAAGAAAATAGGTTCTAATCATAATTATTTAAATATGTGGCCCAGTGGCTATGTTGCAATAACGAAAATAAGTTATTTCACTAATAAATATTTAAATTATTAATGAATTACCTTGTACTCCATGTTAGCCCAACCATCACAATTATTAGAGCAGTGAACATATTGTTGTTTCATATTTGTATATGATGAAGTGTTCATTTTTTTAAATATTAGTTGTGCATAATTTCAATTTAGTAATAAGATCAATAATTGGACCAATGCAAACAAGCAAATTAAGATTCATTACTGCTATATTTTTCCTTTTTTTATTTACCTCTTGTAAAAAATACAATGAAGAACTTAATGTTATATTTTCTTCTTAATTAGCCACTATCTTTTAGAAAATTTAAGAGATTTTAAAGTTTACCTTAATGTTGATAGTTGCTCGAGCAAGATACCAAAATCAGCTGTTGTTTTCAGGATTATTTTACCTGATTTGTTCCTTAAGTCTTATGCATTGATGTTGATACATTCTACAAAGAAGTTTACTCATATCTCAATTTCATAATAAAGCTTAGTAAGAAGCAATTTTATTTGAATTAAGTGTAATGAGTTAACAAATCTGTTATTATATAACAATAAATATAAGCTTATCAATTACCTCTACAAAAAGGATTTCTTTTTAATTATAACAGTACCAAGTTATGGCCAAATTTTATCAAAAATCAGTCCTATTTAGTTTCCAGTGATGTGCATACACAGATAGATATTACGGGTTTGGTAGAACCTGGCACCTTGAACAAAGGGTTTATTCCAATTAAGCAATAGAATGGTTCTCTTAAAACGTATGAGCAGTCCAATGACTAGTTCTTTCAGCTGGAGGTCTCCTACCTTCTCATGGCAAGAACCTCACATCACGTATTATATAACCTGCAGTTTCTTTACTTGTCCTGCATGGCCTATGCACAGTTTCTCCACGATATAATATTTCTGGCTGACGGCCTTAAAGTCTTGGAGTACAGCTACAATTAGCCCAATAAGGGTTGTGTTTCTCATCCCCCATTTCATACATGAGAGGTCTTCTGCTTTTAAAATTAATTAGCCCATTTGTTACCTCCTCCTCTTTTTAGTTTACACTTCTGCACTCCTGATAGACATTTGTATGTCTATGATTTTAGTGTGACATCTCACATTTCTTCAATTGTAGCTCTTCCTAGATTTCCCACAGTCTGCTACAACTCACTGTTTTGTGTTTGATTTTCCTTTACCTCCATGCTACTTTTACTCCCCAAGGTTTTAATGGTTTCTTTCTAGCAGTCAAAATTCCACAAATATCTAAGATAATATATCCACCATACAGAACCCTGCATGCATAGGCTACATTAAAACTAGTGTACACTAAGTATCCAATGTCTGCATTCTTAAACTAAGCTCCCTTTCGCCATACAGTCTCTGACATACACTGTTCAACCCTGGCTTGGGTAAAAGAGATCTAACGCAAGAGCACATAGATCAAGAAAGGTTAGATACAGCTAGGGCATCTAACCTAGCTTACAGGTTGTGTGTAAGCTGCTAGGGCATCTAACACTTACTCACAGCGTGTTACACATTGTAACCAACCATAATTCACAATGTGTGTTAACCCCTGAAGGAGCATACACATATGGACAGACTTCCAAGCAAAATCAATTTTTTTTTAACTCAGGCCATCTGAAAACAAATAATCTATTAAAATTTCAAGGTCTTTTTTTGTCACCATAATTTATTCTCTGCAAAGCTGATTCAGGTTTCCAAAGTGGATTTGTAAAAAAGTTTATTTCTTTATTTTTTTCAGTAATACACTCCTTTTTTTACAGTAATATATATTAATTCTAGGCCATTTAGAGATGAAAAATAGGTTTGTTTGAATAAATACATTTATTCATGTTCAACTGATTTTGTTATTAAAACAGTCCTTTTCTTGCAAATAAGCTGTATTAATGGCAGTTGATTGAATTCTATCCTTATCACTGTATCTCAGGATATCATTGTAATATCTAATATGTGAGGAAAATGTACATTATAGAATATTTGTAGATTTCAAGCAGCAGAACACGTTCATGTTCTGTAATTAAATTGATTTAACAACAGTGCTATATTTAATCACATATTATATACACACACGTTAATATTAATTCCTTCACTGTTCGACAGTTTGACTTCGAACAAGAGAACCTCTTCTTAGATTTTTCACAAAATGGTGGAAAATGTTTCTTTTGGAAATAGTTGCGTTGAACTGATGAAACTGGTTTTCAATGTAATTTGTGTGTGTGTATGTACATTATTATTTTAATTATTTCTTTTAAAAGTAAAGTGAAATACAAAGAGAAGGAAAATGCACCAGGAAGGTAAGAAGTGAACTAACTAACTGTGACCTAAAACAATTCAAATCTGGGATACTTACAATTTTTTTTTTTTTTTTATTATGACAAGAACTAGTTTAGAGCTGATGAAAAAAATAATAAATTGTTTATTTTCAAAGGCACTTCTAATACTATTCAACAAATATAACTTTTTTCTTTTTTTAAATTTACATCAAAGTAAAGTTATTGTACAACTGATACACTGCTTTGCTGATAGCCGTACCAAGAGGCCTACGCAACGGTCCGCTTGTTAAAGTAGCCAACATTTTTTCATCTCCTCCATTGTGATAGGCATTTAGAAGATGTCTAGGAGTAGGATAATTCTCTACTATTGACAAAGCCTTTTCAACTGAAAGTCCTCTTAGCTGAAGCAAATGGCGTATAAACATTTCTTTTACTTTGAAAATCTAGAAACAAACAGTTCCAAATATAATATCTAATTCAATTTGTGTAGATTTCTTATGACAAAAACCAATTTATCTGAACTTTTGACATACAAATTTATGCTAGTTTATTAATTAGAATTAAACTCTACGCTCACGGCTATTGTTTTGTTCATACTTGTTTACCATGTTATATTATGCACTTTATATCTGCCAAATTGATGACGTAGCAATAGAAATAAATAAATAAATATCATCTGCCAAATTGATGATGTAGCAATAGAAATAAATAAATAAATATCATATGGAATGAGTTTAATTACAATACTAGTTTATAAAATGGTAAAGATCCTCCTGAAGTGTGACATGAGCAAGAGTGGCCATTGCACAAGCCAGGATGCCTCTGAGGGAGCATCTAATACCAGTCCTGTATTCTTTATATCATTATACACAAATATCTTATCCTTAATACCTGTTTAAAACTTTTAGCTGTTCATACATACCCTTAATTTGCCTGAAGTTCGACTGAAATCACTAAATGTCATTAGGGATATACAGTCATCTTGAATATTGAATTTTGGCAACTCCATTTTCTCACAGCTAATTAATGTTTTGTTCTAGAACAAAAATTTTAACAATGATAAATTCAACAAAGTAGCTATTTTATTTGTCTACAGTATAGATTTTAGTCACTTGCAGCACTTGTGCTCGGGCTTTCCTGACTGTTTGCAGCTATGAATCTGCACTGATATGAAAGCTGAAACAATAGTAAAACATCCGCCAAGAACACATTAAGTACATAAGTAAAAGTTGTACTCTATTGATACTCGCAAAGAAGAGGATAATAAGCTAGTTTATTATAAACTGTAAAACAATGACTGTATTTGTTAAAATATGTAATATCATCAAGAAATTCACAGCTTTTGAGCTGAGTAATAAACGTTAAAATTTCAAATAAAGATCGATATTTTTTATTATTAAAGTTACATGAATTTACTGACACAATTATTTATATGGTATGAAGTACTCACTGTAAATATATTAGTGAACATTGTTGTGAGACTGGCAAGATAGATAATGGACTCCTTATGTCCTGCAGTGAATTTGACTGTAAACTTATCAACGATCTGAGTGTTTGTAGCTGCTTGCAGGAGTGTAGTCAGAGGTAGGCTATAATGATGTTCTACGTATCTTTCTACAAGGTATATGCAGTTGGGAATGCCACAATGCTTTAACCTGAACTGAAAAAGTAATTCAGTATAGATAAATTACTGAAGGCCCTAGTGTTTTCCTTGAAACACTATTCTCTGTGATTTTAATATCATTTTGAAAATGGGAATTAATCATAAAACTCATTAATATTACACTAACAAAAGTCACATAGGGCAAGTGTCCAAAAACACACAATTTGTAATAGTTAATATGATTTGAATAAGACTGAAATTAATTTTAAAATATTTTATACAAACTATATTTCACAAGATATGTATTTGTATACCTTTTGTTCATGAAATCTTCCATCCTTGATGCTCTGGGCCAAATCATCCAACCGCTTTCTTTCAATGATATAAGGTAAAACCAATTCTTGATTAGTAGAATTTCTACACACCCAAACAAAATCTCCAACTTTTAACTTGCGAATTTCTACTAATGTGCCACCAGCACCTAGTTCTCTAACCATTTCATCTCCTCTAATAAAAATAAGAAATAAGAAGTTTGACAATAATACTTACAGTAAATTACTAAATACAGTAATATCATAATTTATTACTAAAACATTATTATTTAAAACTTAAAGTAAAATGTAAGTATTAAAGTAAACTTAAAATATTGTTTTTAATAATTTGGTATTATAACATTCGCCAATAAGTATATTAGAACTGAGGACCATTTCTGTTATTGAACCAAAAATAAAAGCTGATTATGATTTCAAAAAAATGAAAAATTAACATACCTAGTTTTTAACAACATAACCTGAAACTTATTACAGCCTGCCAGCTGTTTAATGAAATCAGTTGATCGTTAAGAATTAATATAAAACAACTGATCTTTTACTATTACATATTAATTAAATTAAAGATTCATTTCATATATTTACATCGGTCAAAATTCTTTGTACTTTCCACAGTGTAGTGGTTATTACATGCCCCTCAAACATTCAAGGTCCTCAGTTTGATGCCGGGCAGAAACACAGGAAGTTTTAATTATAATTAATTTAATATGAAACTTGCAACACAAAATATACTATTACATATATATATATATATATATATATATATATATATATATATATATATATATATATATATATATATATATATATATGTATGTATATCAAAATTTATATATCAATATAAATTTGTACACTGCATCACACAAAACCCAACATCACAACCAGCCCTAAAACATAATACATGTTAAAACATTTAACAAAATTGGTTTTTAAGGAAGAGATTTAATTACTTGCTTGTTTCTTGTGTATCCACAAGAAGTATTACTTGAAAAGTTTTTGGCAAGAAGATAAGTGTTTCTGCCTGACTTTTGCTTGAAGCTTGACTGCATTTGTCTTCCTAGAAAAAGAAACAGTTAAAAATAAATAAATATTAGACCTACAGTTTTTATTTTGTCAAGACAATTCGTTCATGACATAAAACAAAAGCACTAGGAAAAATTTTTCACTGAAAAATATGCTAATGGAGCAACGATCATAGTAAACAATCATCTAGAACTACGACCTTGAAATAAGTGCCTTGAAATAACAGGTCAATTAGGTAGGTCATCGCCATGTTCACCAGACATGGCCACATCTGGAATCATTTACATATGGTGGGATTGTTACAAATATCACCTGTCGTTTGTGCAGGGAGGGTGCTGAAACTGCAGCACATATACACCTTAAGTGTGAGGTCCTGGAGGCCAAAAGGAGACTCTTTGGACCTCAGCAACCAGATCAGAAGTTAACCTGGACACCATATACAAGATTCTGGAGCTCATTAAGGGCACTGGAGTCAGTTTAAAGTGAAGTGATACGGGTATGCAAAAAGCTTTTAAGCTGTTATATCAGGAGCCACAGAGCTGCTGTTAATCGCCAATAAAAAAAAGGTAGAACTTTGAAGCTCTATGGGGAAAATGATGACAAATCTGGGCAATCGAATAGAATACTTGGATTGGTTTGCATTAAGCTTCATCAATTTTTTTAATATATATCTCATTTTGTTTTGAGGGTACCATCAATACAGCATGACACTTAACACTTCTTACTTATATAAAGATACATTATATTAAAGGCAAAATAAATAACCAGTAACTTTTTAATGTATAATGAAAATATAATAGGAACACGGTTATCCATATCATGTTTATTCAAAATTCCAGGTTATTCGAAATGATTAAAAAGAAATTAATAAGAAAAATGAATTTTGTGGACATTTCCATGATAACAAATGTTGGCATACTGTATTGAATTTACTGGTTTTAAAACTTAAGAATATTTTTAAAGTAATTATTTTTTACATGCATCGCTGACTGGTATCGCTACTATAATCGGGTCAACTAATCAAATGACTCAACAAAATATTTGTAGAAAATAAATATTTGGAATTACCCAAAAAAATGATCAAACAAGATATCCTTGAAAAATTAAAATGTGTAACTTATTGGTCTTGAACACAACAAATTTTCAGTGTTTCATAAATTTCTACACCCAATCACATAATGTTTAGACACTAGATACAAATGTAAAGAGTCTTGTGGATAATACAGCAATTGTTCTCTAATTATTATCATGGTTAAATGAGCTGTTTGCTAAATTGACCTACTACAAAATCTGTACTACCTAATTCTCACCTGTTTATCCAGATCACAGTTGTTAATTCTTGGTATCAGATTAATGTTAACTGGAGATGAATTGTGCACATGTTCAGATATTACTTTTTTTTTAACTTTAGGTGGTGTAGACAGATTCCTAGCAAGTGATTTAGTACTGCCTAAAGAAGTTTTGGTCGGTGTACTATGAAACAAAGTGTCATGATAACACTCCGATGTACTTGGTTCTATACTGTCAACTGAACAATCCAAATCAAAATTAGGGAGTTGTTTAGCTAATGATAAACCTTCCACAGTCAAACTAAACCTGAAAAAAATATTAAGTTCTTACTTATATTTAATTCAGTGCAATGTTCCTTAACTAACATTACTACTATAGGATCTACTTTAGTTTTTATATTTTTATGTGAAATGAAATTTTTAGTTATTCTAGATTTTATAAACTGACTTGAGAAATGACTCTTAAAGTACAATACAAATTTGTCTCATTCCCAGTTAAAACATGATCAAGAAGTGAGTTACTACCATCTTTGTGTAGGATTCTAGAAATGTCAACAATGCCACTAAATGTTGTTTTTTGTGGTCTTCTAGCCAGATTTTAGTACCCATCTGGCACAAAATTTATGACACCCTAACTTTACAATTCCATGCAACAAACTTCATGAAATTTGAGAAAACTCAAATGAGAGCTCTGAAATTGTAAAGAGGTAGTTTTCACAAATTTGATCATTCACTTTCGACACCAGCTCATCAGTCACAAATATAACTGGCAGCTTTGTGACTTATTATCAACATTAACATTTTTAAATATAATGTGCCACTGTTTCACTTCACCTCCATTCACTAACATGTTTCCATTAACTCTAAAAAGTTCAATTTGATTATGAATTTCAATTAGCTTGCTGGTTTCTGCTAACAAAAACCTGACCACCAATCGTATCTTCGTGGCAGTATCTTCTATTCTGCAACATACAGTTGAAAAATGCACAGTTTATTATCCACAAACAACAATACGAACCTCCTAGAACCATAGCTGATTGTGCACCGAGTGAGGGAATGGCAGTAGACCAGCTCCTTAATGTCAGTATAAAACTTTGTTGGGAATGTAAGTCTAAAACTTAAGTTACTTTCTCAACCCCCTCTCATTAAGATGAATTCCATATGTGGATTTATTTAACACTTTAAATATGTAACATCTATATATGTACATGTATACAATGTATATATGTACACTATATATATATATATATATATATATATATATATATATATATATATATATATATATATATATATATATATAGTGATGATCTTTATAGAATTTATGTGATGATCTTTATAGAATGACTGTCCCATTTTAAGGTTACCTGTATCTAAAAATTTGTTTGGTTTGGATGTTTTTTCGTCATTTTGTATATGCACAATGCTGAGACTAAATAAATTTAGTGCTACCTGTACTTCTCGAAACTATCTAATTTTTCCAAAAAAATTTGTTATTTAAAAGAACAATAATTGATTAGAACCTTAATCTTTAACAATTTTGATTAGAACCTTTCAGTTTAACAATTTGTATTAGAACGTTCAATATAGTCCAAATGTTCCTAAACAAGACGTATCATTTACTACCCTTCCAAAACATCAAGTAAAGGACCAATCGAAAAAATTAAAAAATCGTTATCTTTTTAATTGGTTTAAATAGTCACTATTTAACATAACTTGTAATTTTTGAACATTGGGGAGAAAATATTTTTTCGGAGTAATTAATTTAAAAAAATAGAAGTATATTAAGTTAAATTAAAATTTTTAATTTATTACTTCGTCTTTGATCTTATTATTATATTTATATTTAATAAGCCTGAGGGGAGATCTCTCTATCTATCTCTCCCCTCCCTCTCTCTCCCCTCCCTCCTGCTCTCCCTCTCCCTTCCTCTCCCATCTCCCTACCTCCCTCTCAATTCCCTCTCTCCCATCCTCTCTCTCCTCCCTCTCTCTCTCTCTCCCTCTCTCGGAAAAAGAGGGGGAACATTTTAATATTCAATCTTGTGTTGTGTTGAATAAACCAAATAAAGTTTGGTCAATAAATGGACAAGAGTACCAACCATTAGTTTACTTAGGACCTGATAATTATATGTAGTGTTTAAGGTTGTGCGATCAAAAAAATAATTATGGATATTTTGGCTTAATATAACTCACACATGTTTGGATACATGTTATTTTCACATAGACATTTTTTTTTTTAATTCTGAAGCATTTTGGGGGGTATTATATGGCCTTTTTTGTGTTTTAGTCAATCCAGTCCCACGTGTAAACGGAAGAAGCAATTTAAACCAAATTTTGGAGTTATATGCTACTAAACATGACCAATACCTTAATTACCCTCATTTTGCCATATCGAAATTTTTAAAAACTGTTTTTTTGAAAAAATATAAAAATATATTTTTTATTGAATCAAAATTTAAACTTCATAGCGAGGTGCAGATAGGTTGAAGCTTATTTTCCAAAAAAATATCTGTTCTAGACAAAATCGTTTAACCGTGGGAGTGTTTTAAAAAAATTGCCTTACTCCTGCAAATGAAAAGATGCAACACGCAATCTTCTTTCTCTGTCTAACAGTCGCGCTCTCTCTTGCTCCCTCCCCTTCACCGGTACGTCAATTCCCCCACTACTTGGTCTCTCGCCACTGGCAATTCTCTTCTCCGTACACTTTTACTGTATCAATGTGTGCTTGTTTCGCATAATATAAATGGCTACTATGGAGTTGTACTATGTTTTGACGAATTAAATATTTTAGGAATACAGTATTATAAAATGTTGTATAAATAAAAACACGATTTATGCATTAATATTTCGATGTTTCTAACATTTATCTATTATTATTGTCTTACATTTATTTTTATTTATTGAATATTTAAACATTTATATAATAGGATCTAATAAAAAATTAAAATGTTATGAAAGTCGTTATATTAACGTTTCTTATTAACGTTATATTAACAGTCAAATGCCTATTTATGGGCCTTCTCAAAGAAAATTAATTTATCCTTCTTTACTAACTGAAATTGTTGTTTCTGAAAATTAAACAACGTAATGAAGTCGAAACAGCTGGTCTTAGAATCTGATTTGTTAAGAGCTGTTAATAGGGATTAAATTTACATATTATGCTTAACGCGATATTTGTTTAAAGTTCATAGTTAGCTGTAGAATACTTTATTTATAATTATTATAGTTGGATGAGTAAAATATACTCGTACTTAAAAAGCCTTGATATATCAAATTATTATGAAACTGTACGTTAATATTCAAGATGTGCCTTTCGAGATAACTAAATTTTATCTTCAGCTGAATTTCATCATATTTAAATTAAATCTTCATTGTTATAAATATCTGACAGCTAAGTTTATTAGATAAAAGTAATTTTTTTAACACCGGCACTTATAGCATAGGACAAATAGCATGTAAAATTAAGTTACGTCATTATTTATTGAACACACAGTACTTGATAAAACTCCATGATATCCTGGAAAATTAGAACAATTTTATTTTCACAATTGTTTTTTATTCAGTGACATATGTTTTGCCGTGAGGTATCTTCAGACATAGTGAAGTCAAAGATTATAGTGTGCTTAGGCCTATATCGTAATACAGTTGACGTTAAAACTGAAAGGGAGAAAGTAAAGAAAGGCATGACTGACAGTGTAAAAAGGTGACCAGCAGGGTGGGGCAAAACTCCTAAACAATAGGCTTGAGTAAAGGAAGGTGGTTGAAGTTACCCCGTTCATTTAATAAAAATTAAGGTTTTTAGAAATAGATGTAGGTTATATATTTTCAAAGTTTGTGAATTATTTAGTTTTATACCTTTTTGGTTTTTATGGATTACACTTACATTGTTCAAATTAAAGGAATGACCAAATTGTAATAAATAATTTGCAAATTATGAGTAATTTTTTTCGTACTTCCAACAATTGAAATGTTGTTTTAACACGAGTTTTTATAGTTCTTTCTGACTGTCCTACGTATTCACAGACAATTTTATATACACCACTGTTTAGTAAAAGATCTATTTTATTCTTATTGTTGACAATATGTTTTTCTAAATAAAGTATACAGTATAAAGCTGGCTTACAATTAATTTTATCTAAAATTAAATTCCTAATTTTACGACTTATATTGTCTAAAAATCGTATTTTACAATATAATTGTGTTTCCTAGTTGACGTATTTACATTGTATGACATACTAGTTACAAATGATTTCTGGTTTTTATTTAAAATTCTTTTCACAAGATCAAAGTTATATTTATTATTGACAGCAATCTGTTTGTTGGTTTTTAATTCAGAATTAAAGTTATCATTAGTTAAAGGTGCATTTAGGAGTCCATAAATCATACTATGAAAGGCGTAAATCATGGTTTATGGTTGCCCAGAATGAGCTAGTATTATAATGTGTACGTATGTAGGTTTTCGGTAAATTTTGAAGGAATGTACATGAGTGCTTATATCTAGTTTAAATTCAAAAAGTAAATACTTTTTATGATGGCCACATTCCACGGTAAATGTTATGTTTTTATTAACAATGTTAATAAATTTTAAAAAAATAAAATTTCTATAAAATTATAAAAACTTTATAATTTTAAGGCTTAATTATGTTTGAAGATCCTTTACGATTTCTTCATTATTGTGAAAAAAGATGCTATTTTAGATAACTGTTTTTCAAACTCAACAGAAAACTATCAACTCATACAATTATAGAAATAATTGTATAGATAGTCTGATTGTTAAATTACTTGCAAATAGCTTGCATTACCATAAACGGGAACACTGTAACATAATTTACTTGGTTTTTACCATTTTCATGCCTTTGTAATTATTAGAATAACATTTTATTTGACTGTGGATGGATATGTAAGTAAAAAAAATGTGAAACTTAGAGAAACAAGGAAGTATATATGTCGTTTTACTAAGTTCCCGTGTCCTTTGTTGATGAGACACTCCCGCGACATTGCATCGTTACGTGTGTTGAGCCCAGATGTAAACAAACTTCTGATAGTAAGACATACAGGGTAAGAATACGCTACGTAGGCTACTAGATATAGAGAATGGCCAAGAAAAAGTAGAACGTGAGACAGTTGGCCAAAGTACAAATGCAGCTTGGCATGATAAAAAAATTAACAGACTAACAGCTTCAAAATTTGGCATAGTAACTAAGCGGCTTCCCCATACCTCTTGTCACAATTTGGTCAAGACAATTCTCTACCCAAAGACCATCAATACAGAAGCAATTGCCTTTGGTAGAGACAATGAAGATGTAGCTATTCAACTATATGAGGATAAAACACATAACAAGGTAAGTGTCGTTTGATATTGTATGTTTAAATGTTGTTTAAATAACAATCAAAATGTTTATTTTAAAAAATATATAAGGAAAAATAGCGTAACAAAATCCCATATTATATGAACTATCTGAATAAATCGTAAGCTCATTGGTCAACAAGTTCTTGTCTAAGAAAAAATGATTGTGGTTGTCATTACAGGTTGTCAAATGTGGCTTATTTATCGATAAAGAACACCCTTTCTTGGGAGCAAGCCCTGATGGCCTTGTTTCAAGGAAGGGGTTATTAGAAATAAAATGCTTACATTCTGTAAAAGAACTTTACCTTAGTGACTAAATAAAAACCAAGAAGAAAGACATTTGCTTGAAATGAACAAAAATGGAATCCTGAAATTAAAAAAATCACAACTACTTCTATCAGGTTAGTTAAAAGTAAATCTGTGTTTAAATTTTTTTTTGCAAATTCTTTATAAACTAGTTCATAATGGCGGTAGGATTAACTATATATACATTTAAAAAAGATTACATTATTTTAATCTTTAAATTAATTCCTTTATCTTTAAATTTAAAAGATAAATTTAAATAAATTTGAAGATATCTTTAAATTGATTACTTAATTAATTAAAATAATTAATCTTTAAAAAAATTACATTATTTTAAGTGTAATCGATGTACATAGATTGATGCAATCTATGTTGTACACTACATTTAGTATTGCTATTTCTTTTTTGTGAAATCCTATGAATGTTTATCGAGTACTATAATTTGTTTAATATTGTTATCAGGTGCAAGGACAATTAAACATCTGCCAAAAAGAATGGTGTCATTTTGTTGTGTACACTAGAAAAGGCGAAATATTTATTGAAAAAATTGTTAAGGACGAAACTTTTTGGCGAAATAAAATGCTCCCAAAGCTTATTCAGTTCTACAAAGAATGTTCTTTGCCGGAAATTGTCGATAGTAGAATTGTGCGAGGGTTGAAAGCCAGAGATCCACCGTATATAATCGAAGCACAAGAACTACTGAAAATGAAGAAAGAAAAGAAAAATATAAATACAGTGTAAATATTGTGAACGTAAATAGTGTTAAGTGTGTAGATAACCCTAGGTTATATAAAAGTGTTTACTTTTAAGAAAATATTTCCCCCGTTGTAAAAAACATAGTTATACCATACTCCTATTGACACAATTTTTAGTACAATAAACACCATGAAAACCAACTGTTAATTTGAACAAAAAACTAATGTATTAGAGACCCAGGAAGCTTAAGTGAGTACATTTTTTTAAAATTACAATTTACGGTGTTAAGTGGCTGAGAGATCATTGTAACTTCTTATGTGTATATTAACAATAATGTATTCTTATTTATACAGTAATTTCATGTCAAAACAATGTTAGAATATAAAACAACATAACACTGGTTATATTATAGCACGGGTTAAAACAGGTTATAAAATAACACAACACTAAACACGGATGAAAACCTTTCAACCTTTGTGTTTTTTGGTTTTGTTTAGTGAAAATAACATTACCCTACACTGAAAGTGATCTTAATTAAAAATTGTATTGTATGATATATATAGGCTATATTTATTTACAAGTGATCGTATTTAAAAAAATATGCCTTATAAGTTATTTTATATTTTGTCTACAGAAGCTGCTAGATTATCAAAAATATTATTTTGATAGAATTATTCATGTAGAAAATAACGTTTTGATATTCATATATAGGAAATTATATATATATATATATATATATATATATATATATATATATATATATATATACACACACACGTGTGTGTGTGTGTGTGTGTGTGTGTATGTGTGTGTGTGTGTGTGTATGTGTATGCATACATACTTTGTTTAGGTACTTGTGAACTACATTTGATCAAAATCATTAAAACCGATTTTAAGAAAATAACATTTTTACCAATATAGGATTCAAAAACATTTTAGAAAACATAATAAATGGACCCGTGTCAGTAACAAACGCGACGTACACACATACCCACCGATACTGAGGCCACGGTTCGTTTTTTATTTTTAATATAATTTGAATATTGTAAATACTAAGTAATACAGATTTTAATACCGATAATGAAATCAGATTTAAAAAAATAGTACATAAAAAAGTTATTAATTTACTGGAGGTTTCATTTTTGCATTTTTATTGTAAAAATTTGCTGTTATAAAATTGTTTTACTTTTTTTTTTAAGCTGTTATTGCATGGCTCGATTTTTAGTACAATTTGGAATGAAAAACTACATATAAATCATTAAGTGACATATTTGAACGCATGCATGAAGTTCTGTTTCACAATTTGCATTGAAAGGTATCATAACCGTGATGATCATAACCATAATGACAAATAAGCGCACACAGGCTAAAAGTAGGAAGATCTGATCAGCATACCGGCAGGTTCTGCAGTTGTTAAATGGGAAACAAGTAATTTTAGATTGGAGATTAAAGAAAAGCCTGTATTTTTAAACTTTTTAAATGTTTTTCCTTCAGCCTAATCGTACACAATATAATTATTTCGTCGTGCTGATTAATTTGGTTTACATCATCAAATTGCCTTTTTACCTATACAAACAGTGATCGTTCTGATCAGCATACTCGGCAGGTTCTTAAATTTTAGAAGCTTTTATTACATCATCAATGTTCAAGGTTTATTACTCCAATCATATTTATCTGTACATACAAATGCACACAAATCCTGACGTCGCGGTTCATTTTTGCATTTTTATTTTACATTTTATTTTCATTTAATGTAATTTTAAAGTTTTAAATGCTAATTTATACAGTTTTTAACACCGATTACGATAGTGGAATCAAATGTTTATAGAAAGTATTGTGTAAAAACTTAAAAATTTCACGGCGTTTCATCTTTGTATTTTTATTGTAGAACAAAAATTTAATACATTTAAAATGTTTGTATTTTAAACCAAAACAGCACATTTAGGAAATTTGCTTCCATCATGTCAGCGAGTAGCGTGCTATAATTACAAATACAAGTTGGAATAGGCAAATTACAATATAAGTCAAAAAGTGACATTCTGTAATAACAGAAAAATATAACGCATGAATGTGAAGTTCTGTTTCGTAAATCGCATGGAAAGATGTCATAGCATATAACCAGCCTTGAAATAAAAATGCTCAAGTAAGCACAAGGGCTGATAAAGCCTACAGTCACCGAAGGAACCAAGAAAGTGTGGAGCGTGGAGGGGGTACCACGAAACACAAAGCGGCTGGAGGGGAAATGTTCGTTTAATGAAAACAGCGCTTAGAGCGAGTGGCCTGCGATCTAGCGGACAAAGTTTGTCAGCAGACGTGATCGCACAACCTTAATGCAGAGTCAAGAAAACCTTCAGTGGTTTTCACACAAAATGAACTTACGATGTCACATTACTACGTAGATGAGCTATGTACATCATAATGTAGATTCAACGATGACAGTATTAAGTTGAAAACTTATCAGACCTTGAAGGACATTGTGTCCATAGAGTTAACTGAAATTACTGAGTTGAGGTTACAATAAAAAGATAATGTTAAGCATAAAGAATTACTTTGGTGGATTTCCTCTGCGTAGAACCAGCTGCCTCTTAACCAACTGTGACATCGAACTCCAACCAGTATAAAATGAGCCTGGCTGGGGTTTGCACATAGAAGTATCTGTAAAACTTTGTGCTGCCATTAACAGGTCTTCTTTATTCAGTTCATCTACAAACATATCAAAATAAGTTAGGCTAACATAACTTATGCTATTCTAACTTATTTTTATTTCTAAAAAGCAAAATGATTTGATACTTAACCAAAGCAGAATTTAATTCACTAAAAATTTATCTCACAATTTTATTTTGAGAGTTTAAAAAGAAAATACTTTTTGCATTCTTCCTTTTGTAATATCTTAGTGATGGATTTTTCTTGGACATATCTTATGTTACAGATTGGTAGCTGAAGCTCGAGTAAATTGAAAACACAGGGCTTTACATTAATAACCACATTATTCCAAAAAAAGATGGAAGCAAGTTAAATAAACTTTGCAGGGTCATATGACTGAGCCATCCGAAGATAAAAGGTCTAATAGCCATTACCAAATATCAGTAGACCAAATACCTGTTTCCCCAATACATACTTGTTGTATATACTATGTTCTTGTAGGTAACATCTCTGTATATATTCACTTGTAGCAATAAGAAATGTATTTTTAAATAAAAAAATACATATATACATATAAATCTCTCTCTATATAAAAGTGAACATATGTATATATGTGGTTTATTTATAGGCTCCTACATTCCTCAACCAATCACAACCAAATTTGGCACACATACCAAAAATTTCCTATTCACAGGGAGCACTGTGAGGTTTTTAATTTGATTTTAACACCATTAAACTACTTACCCAGTCTAACTTTAATAATCAACATACAGCCGAGACTATTATAGCTAGGGACTTGAAATTTTCAGGGTACCTTCTTAAAACGTCGAGGTGCACTAAGAAAGGATTTAGCAAAAAGTTTAATTTTAACATCATTAAACTACTTACCAAGTCCAGTTTTATTAATCAATGTACAGCCGAGACTATTATAGCTAGAGACTTGAAATCGTCAGGGTACCTTCTTACAACAAAGTCAAGATGCACTGAGAAAGGATTTTGCAAAAAATTGATTTTAACGCCATTAAAATACTTACCCAGTCCAACATTAATAATCAAGGTATAGCCGAGACTATTATAACTAGAGACTTGACTTTTTCCACCTTCTTCAACAATGTCAATATGCACTAAGAAAGGATTTTGCAAAAATATGATTCCAATTCCATTAAACTACTTACCCAGTTCAACTTTAATAATCAACATACAACCAAGACTATTATAGCTAAAGACTTAAAATTTTCAGGATACCTTCTTACAACAATATTAAGGTACACAAAGAGAGGATTTTACAAAAGTTTGATTTTAACGCCATTAAACTACTTACACAGTCCAACTTTAATAATAAACGTACAGCTGAGACTATAATAGCTAAAGATTTGAAACTAAAAATATTGTTTATCGAGGTGTATTAAACTGAAACATCAAACCGTATTTAGGCTCTTACCTAGACAAAAAAGTATCACATTTAAAAATTGAAGATATACTTAATCTTTTTAAATGAATAAATATTTTAATACATTGTCGTTTTTCTAATATAACCTCACTGTTGCAAAAACATTTCTTTCCCATGCAACGGCGGGTAATATTGTATAACAGCTAGTATTGTATAACAATTAAAGCAAATCTACGTGTGTAATATTATACAATTAAAAACCTGTTGAATTATTACGTCACAAATTCCAACTCATCTTGTTCCAATGGGTTGAGAAAGCCTTCAGTCGCTGCCAGGACTTGATAATCCTAAATTTCCTATACCAATATTATATTTCCTCAACAATACAAACCTTGTAAAATATTAAAAAAATACCTGAAGTATTCCTTTTTGTGCTTTGGTTATATAAAGCTATAAGTATTGCATAAGAGGCTGACCTCCAAGCTGGAATGTACTCTATACTTCTTTGTGACTTTTTCCTTTTGGTGGACTGTAAAAATAAGAACAAACAAAACTATTTAAATTAATGAAAAAGATATTACAATGTAATTTAGTTTTATGAAAAATATTGTCTTTTATCATTTCATATAATTATAATATAATATAATTATAATAAATACAACAAACAAGTAACTTATACCAAACATTCTAAGCCAGCTGTTTTCAGTTCTTAATAATTAACAATCCTGTAGTGACAATTTTCAAAAACGGTTACCAGGCACACACCCCCATACATGTGGTCACAATAGTTTAAAACTTACAACAGAAAGCTATTCTCTAATTGTGTTGTATAAGGGTCATTCGGAAAGTAAAGATAGTTTACTCTCTTGTTATGTTGATGACGAGCTGCTCAGTTCCTCTACGCTGCTACGACTTCTTTCACCTCTTTGCACCAGTCTGATGCTAATAGCAAGCCACTATAATCATTTACTGTTTACTTGTGCACCTTTAAAATGTGTGATAAAATTAACGATCCCACCAAGTACAAACTTCGTAGTGTAATATATTTTTTGAATGAGAAAAAAGTCCGCCCTATTGAAATTTACAGTCAGGTAAGGTTTATGGTAATGTTAATACCAGTCAATGTAATGGCATCATTGCAATTGCTCATCAAATCTTTATGAGACATTGTTTTCCAATTAATCTGAATAGCACAGTTGAGTCAGAAGGTGTCAAAACAATTACGATACCTCTACAATCAATGGGTTTTTTTACTGTACACATCTTCCTAAGTAAAATCGTTGCAAAACCATTTATACCTACTATTTCTTGTCAATATGAACGTTGGTTAAAATAAAAATTACATTTAATACTTGTATTACCTGTTAATATAGCAGTGTCATTCCATTATATTTAGGTAATTTAATACAATAGGCCTTACTTGTTCTACTTTCATATTTAAAACTATAACCTTTAAATTAATGACTAAATTCTAACATTGCACCTTACTGAAACATTTACAAATGAAATTTACTATACCCGGATTTTACATTACGTACCTAAATCATGTTACACTATTTACTATTCATTAAAAGCGGAGTCTTTCATTTAGTAACACTTATATATTAGAACTGGCCTAGACTGTCTTACCGATTCTACTTTCAAAATTGGTTCAGTCAATTGGGTCAATAATTATTTGCCTTGGATTCAGTTATCATTTAAATATTATTTTCAACAATGCTTTTCTTTATCAATCAGCTGTTTTGGTGCACAATTATTTGTCACCTACCTCTCACAGGGACACTTTACTTTTATAGTGCCCCTGAAATTTTGTTTACAGATCTTTTATCAGTTTTAAAATATTTTTATTGGAATGCCTTAATGTTTTTTTTTGTGTTTAATGTCTGACTATTGTGCACACTTGGGCTAATGCAGACGATGGGATGATTTATAATGTATGAAAATGCCAAGCCCTGGCCGGGAATCGAACCCGGAAAGAAAGAGGTGTGATAAACCCATAGGTACCACAAAAATGTAGTTTTAATAATGCAGGTTCTTATTTTGGTACAAACCAATTGGAATGCTTAGCATAATAATACAACATTTTACGGACTATAAGACATACCTTTTTCTTCAAAAAATTGCCTCCAAAATTCAGGTGCATCTTATACTTGAAATTAATAAAAAAGTATCCAGTGTTTGATTTAAAATTCCCGCCAGTCTTAAAAATGGCCATATATCCGATGCTGCAGGAAACCTATCTCTATCTGGCAACATTGGATTCAACTGGCAGCAGCAGTGTACCTATGCAATGGTCATGAGTTGCAGGGAGTTGAGTTTATGACCATGAGTTTCAATGGCTCGCTCCAGCCTCACCATCACAAACCCAAAACATTATCTAGCCTATGATCCGTTATTTCAGTCTATGAAGCCAGTGAACTTGAACTGAAAGTTATTTGTGTTATTGGTAACAGTACAGTATTTTTGTTAGTTTCGTAATGGAAAAAAATAAAATAAACTAAGAATTTTTTTAGTCTCGCTTTGCAATTTAATACAAAAATGGTAAAAATATTTTCTTAAAAATTTATTAAAAATTAAGGTGTGTCTTATCATCTGTAGCGTCTTAATAGTCCGTAAAATATTGTATACGAAAAGATATCAATTAACTTACGTCTTCCACTTCACTTGGTTTTTTAACATTTTTTCTAGCTTTTTTTGGTATCGGAGACTTATCATTTTCTTGAGCATTCTCATGAGCATCTACAAAAAAAATGATTAAATGAAATATAAATTTAAAAAATAGTTCTCACACTCAATACAGCTACAAAAAAACATATCAAACCAATGTTCTTATATTCTAAGGTATCAGACTAGATTTGAATTGGTATACAGATTCAATTCTGCTCACTACACTTAGACTTAAGTCTTGTTAAACTTAGTCAGATATCAAACAAGGTATATTTCTTGTTCACGTTTTACTCTTTTCACTTCCAAAACAAAATTATTCCAAGGCTTGGACTTGGACACAATAAAACTGGCAAGTTTCACTATTTTCTAATTTACTTTTTAGATGTTGTAGGCCCTAAGAAATTACCAATAAATACTTCTATGTAAACATACCCTATACCTGTTATAATTTTTTAATGGATATTTGCTTTCATATATATCATTCATATTTATATAGTAACAATATTTATTACACTACATGTATACAAATATAAATATTTAGATAACAATATACATACCATATCATCATATACATAAGTACTGTATTAAAAGCATATCACTGGTTTTTGGAAAAATACAAAGGTTATAACTTTTTTAACTGCAGACTTGACAAGAACATTTTACTACCTCCATGTGCTTTTTTTTATTTGTGTGTGTGTGTGTGTGTGTGTGTGTGTGTGTGTGTGTGTGTGTGTGTGTGTGTGTGTGTGTGTGTGTGTGTGTGTGTGTGTGAATTTGTAACTCTATCGAGCCAGTTCCTTTACAAATCCTATAAATCCAGTAATTTACTCAGCCACTGGCTGGTTTATTGAAGGATTAATAAATGTAAATATAGTGGATATTATTACAAGCATCTTATGGAGAAAAGCATCACAAATTTATGCTTTAGAAGTGTCAATGTTTCCAATTTTAATCAGTTTTTCTATTTTCTGGTTGTTTTTGCAATTTAATAATTTTAAATTTTTTTAATTTTATGTAAAAAGTATATTATAACTATAACAAATAAAAAAAAATCATTGTTAAAAAATCATTAAAATCTGTTCAATAGTTTAGGCTGCAGACGCACCAATGTTGAAGGAGAATAAAACGGAAAATTATTTAAAATGCCAATTCCAAATCGTTTTGCTACACTTTAACTAATTTGGCGGAGCTGAATGCTGTTGCATTCAACGCTGTTTCAAACATGTGAATGAACTCTCATTTTAATTAAAAACTAATAAACATCTACAACATGGTTAACACGAATATTCCATCATATAGTAATATTTAGTCTTACCACAGCCTTCTGGAAACAGTTTCTTATGTTCAGCCAGTTTACGATCTAATTTCAAACATATTCGGGTACCGAAATTCTCAAGAATGAAGCAATCCCTTCCACTTTTCAAAGGTAATGGATATTTTTTTAGTGATGTTAATGCCTAATATATAAAACAAAAAAAAAAGATTACTATGTTTTCTATTAAAAATATTAATATTTAAATTTTTAAATGAACAGAAAAAACTTATGTGACATGCAGTTAGAAGGCCTACTTAAAACTAGAAGCTTAATAGTTATTAAGCTACTAAAATACATTAAAAAAATATAAAAAATAAATACAAACATATTTTTAAAAAATTGAGAAGTACATAGTTTGGATTAAATGTCCTGAGCTCTAAGTAAATATTGATTAAACACAACATTATAAGCAAACAGTTCCTTTTAGTGGTGAAATAATTAGTTAGCCCTGTAATAATGCTTGACTTGTCGTCCATAAAAAAAGAGTGATGTGCATATTTTTAAAATTGATCAATTAACAAAGTAACTGATGCTATAAAAAATATTTTTTTAAATTGGTTATGAAATCAGTAGCAGCACACAAGCCATATGCTATAAAATTCATTTGTGCTCATTTTCAAATTCGTTACCCAATAATATAAATTAATTGTAACTAAACAAAAATATGAATAACCTTTCTACATACGTTAATGATTATTACAAATATTACAGACTACATTCAGCAAATCTTTTTTATCTTAACAAAAGGCAAGCCAGTTGCCAAATATAATCATTTATTCTTAATTCTAGCCTGCTAATGTTCTTGACATAATTTCAGGCGTCCCAACTTTTATTTTTGTTTAATAAAAAATATTTTGAACTTAAGAGCACCTGAAAATGAATATAGGGTCCAATGGGATGTCAAACAGAGCCTTGGGATACCCGGCAACCTCCTAGTGTACCAAAGCCTTAATCATGCATTCAGGGCTCTATATGGGTGGACCTCATCTCCCTAGCTACTCATAGGAACAATAAGAATAAGAATGTAAAATAGAATAAGTGGAATCTTATTTCACAACAAAAACCTAGCTACTCATAGGAACAATAAGAATAAGAATGTAAAATAGAATAAGTGGAATCTTATTTCACAACAAAAACCTAGCTACTCATAGGAACAATAAGAATAAGAATGTAAAATAGAATAAGTGGAATCTTATTTCACAACAAAAACCTAGTCAAATGGAGAACAATCTCTATGATTATGGTCATGAGAAAGAAAAAATGAAAGCAATTAGCAGAGCAAGTACCTGCAACTACCTCAATAATGAACTGGGAAGTTACCAATTAGAAGAGAAGGAGTTCACTACATTGAATCCTTTTGAACCCTATACTTTAAATGTACGGGAACAATAGCATTAAATGTAAGTTATCGTAATGCATGTTTTATTTTGAAATATGGATTCAAACCAGTTTTACATGTATGTATATCATATCTAGGTTCATTTAGCCCTAACAGGTAAACAAACCTTCCCAAAAACATGTTCTAAATCAGAATGTCTACTTGCAGCTTCATCTTTCCACTCCTGAAGCCACTGCTCAAACAGAGGATTTGGGCGCTTAAATTTACTTGTAGCTCTTTTCATTATTTCTGTGTCCAGTATCACATTTTCATTTCAATCAAATATTGTTCTGGAACTAAGAAACACTTTTATTAAAAAAGTTATTTTTTTACATAACATGATGTGACTTAATAACACATTAATTTTCTTAATTAATACATGTTTTTACTGCTTGCTCATTTTTTTCTAATTAAACTTAGGTAGCCTACTATAAATTTGTAGCATTTTTTTTTCAATACTCCGCTTTTACCTCTATTTTGTATAGTAGAATCTTATAAAGTTAGAGGGGGAGGTGAGAAAGAGGAGGAAGGGTGGGGAGAGGAAGGAGGAGATAGAGAGAGGGGGAAGGGAAGATATAGAAAAAGAGGGAGAGGGGGCATACTGGTTGAGCTTCTTATTCTGGAAAGAATATGCGATCATGTGAATAACAAGTGGTACTAAATACTATGACAAAGCTTTAGATTACAAGCGACTGAAACTGAACTTTAGGAAAACCAAACTACTTTACTGACTTTTGTCAATTTGGTAATTTTTGCACTGAAACACTACACTGAATATCATGTCCAATATTAATAATCCATAATATAAAAGTACAAAAACAATAGGGAGTTACAAAAAAATTGAAAATAAAAGTGGCAAACATAACCTCAAAATGACTACTGTGCAAAAGTAAGAAATGTGTTCTTAATAGCAAAAATGATGAATTTTATGTGTGTTATTAATAAATAAATGTGTGCTATTAATAATGAAAGGAATTTATTTATTAAGAACTTCATAACCTAACTCAATTCGGCTATTTGGCGTTTAACTTAGATGTTACATATATAAGTAGTATTCCTAAAAAGTATTAACTTTTGTAAGTAGTGCCAACTAGGCGCATATAAAGCTGCCACGGCTCTGTAAAAATGATGAATCCTTTGCTTATAACTGTCATATTTGTATTTAAATTGAAATTCGGCTACATATCCCATAAAGTTTTTTTTCAATGCCAAATCATGAAATCGTGTGTCGAACTTCATACCAGTCATAAAATCAAAGAAATTAACTGTGTAGTTAACCATAAGATTGGTGAAGCCGCTATCAGAAAGCTAAATGAATTTGAGAAAAAATATAATTGTTTAAAGATACTGTGATTCTTAAGAAAACTAAGACTACCACAATTCCAATTGAAGCTGACAAAAAGAGACAAATCGCAAAGTTTACAATTAACATCAGTCATTTTTTTAACGATGTTTTCAGAACAAAAACTATCACAATAATAAATGATTTATTATAAACTGTGTATTAACCTAGTGAAGCAAATTGATCGTACAAAGTAAACAAATAAGAAAATCCATTTAAAGTAAACAGGCAAGTACAATCATGCAATGTAAACACCAATGACATCAAAATATACGTTGGAAATAGAGGTTAGTAATAAATAGCTAAAAATCTAATATAAATTTATATAAAAATGTAATATAAATTTATCTTAATAAATGTCATCTTCTGGACAAAAAATCAGAAAATCTTTAAATAACGATTTTTACAAAAATCCCTGAGATTCAGAAATACCATGTGCACAAGTGTATCTTGTTTGATGTTTTTTAAACTCTGTATATATTTTTCATGTTCGTATTACGTTTTGCTTAAAATAAGTTATAGGAAATTTTTGCTTAGTAGGTTATTATATGTACTTGTAATTTTGTTAATACCTGTTTTCCTACAAATTAAATTTGTTTAATTAATTACAGCATTATCTATAACAACAACTATTATTCTCTTGTGGAATGATTAATTAATCAACACTCCCCATTAAAAATATGACTTTTTGGCGGAAGACAGTTATTAAAATATTGCAATTAAAAGAGCATTTATAACCTCAACTGAACGATAAACTCTCCAATAACTACACTACTACAGCTACATTCACATTGACAATGTTGACATTGTATATTTTGTAAACTACTGCATGTACACGACGTCACGATCACTCAATCTGTGGTCACAATTTAAATAAAATTAAAATTCTTACCATAGACAAGGGAGTAAGTAAATTGCCATATACACGTTTAGGGACATTAAAAGTAAATATCTACACCAAATACAAGATAAAAATCAGAGTATTTTTATATACACAAATGATAATAGATAACACTTCCCGAATAAACAATACACGAATATGGCGTAATAATAACAGAATTACGCCATCATTAAGTAACAATTTTAAAAACAAAAATAACCACACAAATACTTCTTGGCAGAGGTGAAAAGAAGAGAGTATTTACATTATTACATAGTCGTTTTTTTACACTACTTCTATTTATTGTTTACTTACTTTCATTCGACTTTAAACAAAGAAGGTACATAGAATTAGTTGCATTTTCAGCGCTCTGTTCCCGAGGTTATATAACTATATGAATGTTTATTCATTTATATAACTATAAATGAGCGACTATTTATTACCTTTTGAATTTTCTGTTTATACATATTCTCCCCCAAATATCATGCATCTGTCTCTTGAATCTCATCCACGTAATTTCAGCTGACGGTTCTTAAAAAGTGTCATTCAGAGCGCCAAGTACGGTCAGCGGCAGTGACGTATTTACATATTTGCGATGTTTAATAACATGCTCACTGCCATAGGAGTTGATTGAATGTAAACCAGAAACAATTTTTTTCTTTTTAATCTAATCTCTAAGGGGTCTTTCACTAAAATAATTACCTATTTCATCACATTTACATCTCTACACCAAAAAATGAATTGTACTGTACCTTGCATCACTAAATTCAGTGATTGTGCTAAGCAATAACAAATAAAAAAATTTCCTGGATGTTTAACATTTTACTTTTTTGCATCTCTTAACATATTCAGTACCATAGTGCCAGCATAAGTCTTACTTGGGCACAGGCAAAAGTGGCTTGGTATTTCTTGTTAGGCAAAGAAAGTGGATACTATCAATAGCCCATTCGCCCACATACCATAGGTATATCAGTAGGTCATAAACTCAAGTTCCCTAACTTATATACCTGGGGCAAAAAAGTTCCATATAAACTGATAAATATTTACTATTTTCATTTGCTGGTTTCATAGTTAATATGGGGTTAAGTCAATAAGTAAAGTGAATTGAAAAAAAATCCACATTTTTATCGTACTTACATAAATGTTACTAGCATTACTTTTCAACATAATCCCCTCCTACTTCTATGCACTTAGTCCATCTTTTAACCAGCATTTGAATTCCATTCTGGAAGAAGGTTTTTGGTCTGGTATTCAGAAAATTTTGCACCACTTGTATGGATTCTTCATCAGATTCCCTCGCAACTGTTCTTTTTATGGGTTGAAAAGATTAAAATTCGCTTGGAGCCAGATCTGGACTATGTGGAGGGTGGTCCAGCAGCTGAAAAACGAGATTTTGAAGACATAGGACTGTGTCTTTAGCTGCATGATGTTGAGTTATCCAGAACATTCAGATCACGCCTTTTGAAAGGTTACCAAGTCTTTTGGATTTTATTTTTGACTTCAACAGACGCAGTAGCTCACACTATTTATTTTTTCACCTTTAGGTTTGAAGTCTACCAAAACTGGACCTTCCATATCTCAGAATATCGCCATAACCTTTCCTGCAGACAGCTGAGTTTTGAGTTTTTGTTTGCGGAGATGAAGGATGTTTCCACACAAAACTTGTCACTGATTCAAAATGATGGACATATATCTCATTAACGATTATTATTCGCTTAAGAAATGAGTCGCCTTCTTCATAAATGTATCTGGGAAATTTTGAAACGATTGTCTTTGTGGATGCTGGTATATTGACGGAAAACCCAGCAAGGCAAACTTTTTGAAAGTTTATAGAATTGTGAATGATTGGATATGCTGAGTCATGGCTTATATTCAAATCACTTGCAATATTATCAACTGTAATTTGTCGATTATCGATTGCTTAACCATTTCAATATTATCATTAGTCTTGGAAGTAGAAGGCCTACCAAACTGCTGTTCATCACACCACGTTTAAATCAATCCATTCGTAGATCTTGCTTTCATTCAAACAACTCACTCCATATTGCTGCTGCATTCGACAAATAACCTCTGCTGGTTTCACACCTTTTGAATTAAGGAAACATATCTGCTCACATTTCTTCCTTGGTGCAATCAGATAAAGGAGAACTTATTTTACACAGTCTTTTAAACACAATCACAATTAGCCAACATTGAAACATTACTTTCATATAAAATGAAAAGATAAGGGAGAATTGCCTAATTCAAGGTAACCTATTATTATTATAACATTTTGTTTAGGATATAAATTACAACAATAGTATTAAAACAGTTGTTAATCTGTGGATAATGCTTTATTGCAGCACTAACGTGTTTTAAACACGGTAATGTTGTAACTTTATAAGAACAATTCTTGGTAGGCTAAATTTTAAGTTAAAATGTATATACACTATTTTACTGTTTCTAACTGTATCATAAGTTACATAAGTAACAGTATGTAAAGGAATTTACCTATTGTATAAAAAACTTTAAAATGGATCTAATTTATTTTACAAATAAAGTATATCAGGGGGCCTGTGCGAAATTTCGGACTATGAAAGTTTTAAGTAAACACAGCCTTTTGAACAAGAGTAGTCAGGATAAGGGTGGTAGTTGGAAGGAAGGGAAAACATGTTTAAAAAATAAATCGAAAAACGATTGGTTTGAAATAATAATCACACATTTATGAGTCACTGTAGTACATACATTTCAATACAGATAACTGTTATTTTAAATAACTGTAACATTTTTACAGGGTATAACTATACCTCGTTGTAAATGATATTTGATGTACAAATTTTATCTTCTTGTACTTTTTGTATTTCATTTTAATGGTATATATAAAAATGTTAGTTCGTTTAGTTACCCCTGAAAAGGCTACACACAACTGTCCGTGAGTAAAGATGGTATTTGATAAATACAATCCTGCCGTTTGATATCACAAATATATTTGTGTAAAAACAGTGTCCAAAACATGTGTTTGGTATTTGACATGCTTGTCCTGGCTTGTACGACAGGCAGAAATATGGAACTGTCATTAAGGCCACATAACCTATAAGTTTGACTTTCAAGTAATAAGTTAGCTTCGTAAAATATAAAAAATATTGTCTGATTTGTGATGCTGCGCATGCGCATCCATGATGCCGTTTTGCCTCTGACAGTTAAAAGTGTCTTTTTATGTTAAAATTTTCCACAGTAAATTTTAGCTCAAAATCATTTTGCAATGTCAGAAGCTGGTTAAAAAATCTTTCTAAAGATACCTTATTTATACCTGTACAAACAGCATGTGCTGAGAAAAAAGGATGTTGACTATAGAAATAATATACATGATAGACATTCATGATGTTTTAAGAATCAGGATCATGGATGTGACACTAGCACACATCAATGACACCAATAAATGTAATTTTCTCAATCTGCCACTTATTATGTTCAAAATATGTAATACCCAATGTCATTACAATAACTGACAACTGTCGCATATTTATATTTTTGAGTACATTAATTTTAAAGACCTACCCCAGTAGAACACATTGTTGGCCCAATGTTGGGATTTTTGTTAGTTAATAAGCCAACAAATTATCTTCAATGGGCAAAAAAGCTGTTTGTTTGCTAGGCCAACTATTACATCCATGAAAACCTCAGCTGTTGGCCCAACATCAATTCTTAGTTAGCAGAAAATATAAGAAATATTTTGTTAAAATAAATATCTTGTAAATTAAATAGGGTATAATTATTCCAAAAGTTTAAAAATAGTGTCTTGATTGTTAGTAAAATAGTATTATATCAATGTTGTAAAATTTACTGCAAAGTGCATGTGCATGTGATGACTTACACAGAATTGCCAACAACAGAACACATTTTTTTTAGCATAATTGTGAACAGAATAATATTATATCTTTAATTACTATATTAACAATACTTTTACAATGATTACAATTTTTTAAAACAATTTCTTATTTTATTTCTACTCAACTGAAATCATTTGCTATGGATGATTTTATGATGTATTTATTATTTGAAATATTGCCAGCACTGTGGAAAAGTGAAAGTATGTCCCTTACTGGTTTAGTTCTTTGTTGTCATGCCATCAGGTGTAGTTGCAGGATCCTATGTGTACAGTACAGTTATAATTGTAATCTGGTGCTATAGTGCTTTTTTGACTTGGCTTTTCACAAGTGTTATTTAAATAAATTTTGTTTGTGTGAATTTTGTCTCTTTTTATAAAATAACCTTGTTTCAGCAACGAAATATGCTATATTGGTTACTCAACTAACTTTCAATAGTAGGCCTAACCCTACTAATTACCAATATGTTTAAAATATATTTTATTTAATTGATTAGTGAACTTAATAGCAATCATAACTTCTCTACATTTGCAAACACATTTCAATACTTTTTCTTATCAAATTCAATACGTATTCTTACTCGAAATAATATGTACATTATAATATATAATTAAAAAGCTAAAGTAGGCTACATATTATATATTACTTCCAGTAAGAATATTCTACATTTGATAATAAATGGTAGTCAAATATGTTCGCGAATGTAGAGAAGTTATGATTATTATTAAGTTCACTAATAAACTGAATAGAAATATAACACTTTAAACTTGTTGGTAATTAGAAGGGTTACCATTGAAAGTTAGTTAGAGTAAGTTGGGCCAACAATTTCATTGTTGGTTTTTGGTGACTTTTAATTGTTGGCCCTTTGTTGGGATTTGGTTCGTTATTAATTGGTAAGCATTTGTACCAATTTTAACCATTGCCCAACCGTGTGTAAAAACAAAGTACCAACAATAGGCCAACAAAAATGCTACTGGGGTAGTAAGTTTTATATGTGATTAAAAAATTATACTAAAAATAAAAGAAATACAATATTTCTTTCAATCATGTATTTAATAATAAATATGACTAATCATCAAGATATATTAAAATGCAATTATGCTCAGCCCGTACAATTTTATAATAATGTTGATATAATTTTTGTCCAAATCTTTTGTAGATTTCAATGTTTGAGTGTAGGTTTTCATTAATAATATACATTTTAAGTGATTTTAATATTTGCAATCAGTTTTAATTCTTATAAAAAACTGAGTTTTTTACAAAGAAAACTAAATTTATATTGCAATATGAACAGTAGTCTACTAATCTTTCAGCCTGAAATAAATTTGTATTAATTAATTTTTTTGTGATGCAGTGGTGCTCAAGATTTGCAACCCCCCTCCAGAACTGACCTCTGCAGGGTTGGATTGTTGGATTCTTGTAAACAAAAAAATAACAAAATAGTTCTTTAATTTAGAGAATCTATAACTGGCTTTGGGTAAATTTAAAATTGTCTCCTTTTAAATGACATTTTTTGATCCAGTGATGTTGAAATGATAGCAAAATACATAATATTTTAAATTTTGGTTGTTAGCTTTGGAATAAATTATGATTCAACATATTGAGCGTTTAATTTTAGATTTATATGATTTTGGCAGATGATGATGTACTGAAAGTACATTTTAATTGGAACTACTGAAAAAAAGCCTTTTCTTATGAACTGCACTTTTAATTAAAAATTCGTTCATGTACAATACTAATCAAATTTAAATTATTGTACCAGGTTAGAAATATATAAAAAAATATACGTATTAAATTACATATCAATTTAATAAATATATATCGCACATTGTAACAAATACCAAATTGGTATCATAAACCTGCTTTAAACAACAAAGACAATTGAGATGAAGTAAAATATATGAAGAATAGTAAAATGTAGGTCAGCAGCAATAGTCAGTACAGAGTTGCAGAAATGACAACATTCACGAATACACTGTTGATAGCAAGTAGAGGTTATTAGTCACTAAGCAAGTCAGCAGCCTCGCCAATGCTGATATATCTTATTCACAAAGTGCTCATGTGAATACAATAAACACAGCCTGCAGTTCTAGTGAAATAGAAAGTATTAAATCTGTAATATGTTTGCCAATAGTAAATTTGTATAAAATTGGCCTATATTTTTTGGTCTACAGACTGAGACATAAATACAAAAATTATTCCAAATAAGTACAACAACAAGTACTGTAAAAAACCACTAAACAAATTTTTTAGGCCTATTAGATATTATTATCTTCTTACCTTTTTCAGTGTAGGGAGAAATGTAAATCATTTATCAGTAATTTTTTATGATAGGACCTAGACATTTTTTTAAATGTTGCAAATTTTAGTTTTCTTTTCGATACAAGCAATTTCCTCATTAATTCAGTTGAACTCTTTAAAATATAGGATTTGTGAAAAATCTTCAGATATACAATATTTAAATTTCTTATATTATTTATTATTGTATAAACTTTAAGTTGTATGTTAAACTATAAACCTATAACATATAATCACCACAACTAGCAAAAACATTTTACACTGTAAATACAAATTAAAACTACTGAATTATAAAAATGTAATAAATGTCTTACTACTTCAACTAAAAACTGAAATATTGTACTAAATATATCATACCATCTTGTGACCAAATTTAATTGGTATATGTTAACACAGTATTTATAACTGATTTAGATAAGTCCAGGGTCATGTTCCAACAAATGAGATGCATGTTTGGTTTTACAGCAATAAAATATTGGAACTGGAAAACATTATGATGCTATTAAAATAATTTGAGGCAAACTGGCTATTTTCTGTTCAATATTTAAATAGTAATATACATTTGGAAACATTTTTAATAAAAATAAGCACACCATAACACCAACACTCTCACAACTTTTGGTACACATTTGTATGTTTTTGTTTCAGTCTTACAAAAAAAATTACAGAAATAATATGTTTAAAAAAGTTTTTTATTACCAACATATTTATAAGTATAACCCGTATAAATGTACAAAATCTTAATTTAAATCTAAACATTGTCTGCATTTCTATTTTCAATCACCTTGTTTTTAATTAATCCTGAAATCACAAGTGCTTGTCATTTCAAAGACCACCATTACCCTTACTACTCCTTGGTGAACCCAGCCACATTTATTAATTTATTTTATAGAAGAATATATGACCTCCATCTGAAAAAAAAATATTTTGAATTCATATTATTTGAATTAGCCTAAACTTTACACTCTAAATAAAAATAGATGAAAAAAGTATATATACGAGGTGTGTTCAGAAAGTAATGAGAATATTTAAATTTCAAGGGCTTGGAGAGTCCGATTGTCAAACATTTTCTTTATTATGTTGGTATACATGCCCTTCAAG
The DNA here is from genome assembly GCA_022606455.1 of Callitettix versicolor. Classification (NCBI taxonomy): domain Eukaryota; kingdom Metazoa; phylum Arthropoda; class Insecta; order Hemiptera; family Cercopidae; genus Callitettix; species Callitettix versicolor. The sequence continues at coordinate 29,225,162 of CM040185.1, read as the reverse complement.
TATGATAAAACGTTCAGCTATTTTCATTTTTGACTTTGTCTCTGACAGCCACTAAGGTTAGACGTGTTTTTATGAGCTCGACGATTTTCGTTTGTTAAAAGAAATGGATCAAAGAATTTGTATCAAATTTTGCATAAAAAATGGAATAAAGTGTAACAAAGTGTGTCAAATGTTAACAAAGGCCTATGGTGAGTCTGCTATGAGTAAAGCAAGAGTTTACGAGTGGTATAAGTTTCAAAGAAGGCCATGAAGACGTTGCTGATAACGAACGCCCTGGACGCCCCAGCACATCAACAACCGATGAAAATGTGGAAAAAGTGAAAGAAATGGTTATGAACAATCGCCGAATCATAATTAGAGAGGTCGCTGATAATGTTGGCATATCGATTTGATCATGTCATGACATTGTTTCCAGTGTTTTGTGTATGAAACGCGTGGCAGCAAAATTCGTTCCAAAATTGTAGAATTTTGAACAAAAACAGCTGCGAATGAAAGTTGCTCAGGAATGACTAAATGAAGTCAACGATGATGCAGAATTACTGAAACGTATTATAACAGGTGACGAAACATGGGTTTACAGATATGACGTCCAAACTAAGGCTCAATCATCCCAGTGGAGGCATTCTGGCTCACCAAGACCGAAAAAGGCTCGACAAGTACGGTCGAACGTGAAAATTATGCTCACTATTTCTTCAATATTAATGACATAGTGCATCATGAATTCCTGCCACCAGGTGAAATGGTCAATAAGGAGTACTACCTACAAGTTCAAAGCGGTTTGTGTGAAGCGATCAGAAAAAAACACCCGGGTCTGTGGAAAAACAATTCATGGCTTTTGCACCAAGATAATGCACCAGCTCACACTTCATTGCTTGTTCGTGAATTTTTGACCAAAACAGTACTGTAACGATGTCCCAGCCTCCATATTTGCCAGACATGGCTCCGCGTGACTTTTTCCTATTTCCAAAAATAAAGAGAACCTTAAAGGGCCATCATTTTACAGCCGTAGATGACATTAAAAAACACATTGCTGAAAGAACTAAAGGCTATCTCAAAGATCGAGTTTGAGAACTGTTTCGAGGATTGGAAGAAGCGCTGGCACAAGTGCATAATCTCCAATGGGGACTATTTTGAAGACGATAACATCAATGTAGAAGAATAAATAAATATTTTGTTCAAAAAATTTAAATTCTCTTTACTTTCTGAACACACCTCGTATGTATTACAATAAATAATTATATTATTATTATTATTATATTGATAATTAATGACTGTCTACTTTCGCCATCATGTTGGTCATTCTTTACAATAAATATTCTTGTAACTGATAATAAACTGATGTTTATTAACGAAAAAAAATTAATCTATGAAATTCAAATACATGTAAATTATAACTTAAATATTATAGAACACATAATAACTTAAGTATACATTATATTTCTATTCACGTACAACATAAAGATACAAATTGTTCATTTTTTTAGAAGTTTTTCACCTGTTTATAAAAATGTTCAATTTTCAATGGTGTTGTACACTTGATAACTCACATATAGTCTGTATTCATTTATTGTCTTTGGAAAAAATTGTCTATCCTACAGCTACTTAACTGTCAAATATTATTATTATAACATTATTTTTTCCTATATATATATATATATATATATATATATATATATATATATATATATATATATACTCAACTCAACAGACGTTGAAGACAGGAACGCATACAGGAGAAAGATGCTCGGTTGGAAGGTCCCAGAGAAAGAAATCCCAAAGAGAGCAGGGGTAAAATGGACGGAGGAGCGGAAGAGAATCCATGGGGACAGGATGAGGGATGTGTGGAGCAAGACATGAGTTGGAGTGCTTTGCGTGATCCAACAGGGTCTACACGCAGATAATAATAATAATAATAATAATAATAATAATAATTATTATATATATATATATATATATATATATATATATATATATATATACATATAGACAATAATTGTAGACATTGCTAGATTTAGTGTTGACAATGTAGTTTTTAGCATAGTAAGCATTTTCATTGTACATAGAGATGGAAGAGTAGAAGTTCAGTGTTAGTCGAGGTTTCACTCAGTTCACATCTCAATAAATATGAGAAGAACTTAAATAATTATTATAAGTTTTTAAGTGTATATTAAATTCTTATTGTAATTAATAAAAGTTGTTTTTTTAAAAAGCGACATTCTCGAAACCATACCATAAGTGGCGCTGTCGGTAAAACACATCGGAAAAATTAGCGCATACAATTTTTCTAAAGTTTCAACTGATTAACCGAAGTGTTGAACAAAAGACCAACAGTTTAATTTAATAAATGTATATTATTAAACTGAACACAAGCAACTGGCAAAGTGAATATTTGCAACCGTAGAGTGAACAGCTACATCCGAAGTGAAGTGAAGTCTTTGTGCGAATTTTTTCGTGGCAAGTGTGTGCAAAATGAGCAAAGTATTTTGGATCTTATTGTAAGTAGATCCCACAAAATAGTTTTATATACTATGTACCTACGATTGTATGTTAAATTAGTTTTATTAATTAATTAACAAACAAAATAATAAAATATCAACGATCAATTTGTTAACTGAATCAATTGAATATTTTTAAAGATAAACTAAACATAGGTTATCATAAATAATCGGTGGCATTATTTTATACGTATTATATTTTATTATTTGATTTTTAACTTTAATTTTGATTTATTTTTGTGTGTAATAATAACTAAATATTACAATGTCTATCCCAACACTGAAGAAAGAATACCTGGACATGATTCCAGAGTTTAGCGGAGAACCAACCATGCTTAATAGATTCATCACAATATGTGATAAAATGGTCAATAAATTCTTTGTAGTTGATAATTTAGAGATTTTAAAAATGAATATTTGATTTTGTCTATATTCTCAAAATTAAAGGGGCAAGCTCTTGAAATGGTAGTTAATTCTAATACTTATGCTTGGGCAGATGTAAAAAGGATTTTGTTGATTAGTTATTTTAGATTGTTTTACTTTGAATCTTGAAATGGCTGAATTAAAGCAAGAAAACGGGGAATCACCTTTAAAATTTTATGAAAAGATTCAAAAGCTATTAAATTTATAGATAGCATTTTTTGTAAACAGAGAACCATTCGCTAGGGATATTCTATGCAGATATGTACAAAAATTAGCATTGACTGTGTTCTGTTAAGGGACTCTCATGAGAACTAAAAACCCTACCTCACTTCAAGAAGTACTCAGTATGCTTACAAATGATTTCCAGTTTAAAAACAACAAATTATTCCAAACAAACCGTTCAACATTCCACCAAAAAACCAATACATGTCAATCCGTAAACCAATACGTAACCATCAGTTTCAACAAAACCCTTACAAACAATTGCGTCAACCAGCACAACCCAATTCTAACTATGGACACAGACAACCTTACAGTCAGCCACAGAAACATTTCATAACTAATAATACTCCAAAAACAGATCAAAGTTATCGACCCACGCCAATGAGCATTTCGACTAGACAAACAGACACCACGATCAGACAAAATAAATTATACCAGATGACTGGCAAGGAGGTTGACCAAGAAAGCGATGACCACATGATGTACGAACTGATGAGGCAAATGCCTAATGTTTCCTTATCAGATCAGGATGTGACGGATTTTAAAGAAACCCAATTTGATGATGAAAATTACCAAAATAATAGCAATTTTGATATTGAGGAAACCAACGGAGTTGACAATGCATGCAGTTTAGAACAGAATCATACAGTAATGAAGAGCGATTTTCCATAATGAACACATAATGACACAAATGTTTGACCCTATACCTATGACCCAAAAACCAACCTAAAAATTTTGGTAGACACAGGGAGCACCAGGTCATTCATTAACAAACCAATAGCGTTTCGTTTGTTCAAAAATACACTAAAACAGGAGCCGTTTGAAGTTTCCACAGCACACGGTGTCTCAAAAGAAAAATTTAGTTCTAAATTGCCTTTATTTGGGAAGAAAATAACAAAATTCTATCTATTTAATTTTCATAAAAATTTCTATCTACTACTAGGACTTGACAATATGAAGGAACAAAAAATTAATTTAGACTTTGTACATAATCAGCTAATATTTGCGGAGAAAAGATTCCTATACATTATTTCAATACGGAAAAGAAAAATAATAATAATAACAAAGATACACCTCCAAAAAAGATCACATGCCATCTCATTAAAGCTAGATCTAATCAAGTAAAAAAGAATTAAAATTGGTAATTTAAATAATGGAGAGGGGATACTATCATACAAAGAAAGTAATGGGTTGGAAATACCACAATGTTTAGTGAAAGTTATAGAAGGGGAAGCACTTTGTCCTATTATAAATATCATAACAGCCGACAGACATTTAGTAGTTGAACCCTTAAAAGTTGAACCATTAAGTAACTTCAAAATCTGTAAAAGAAACAAACAAGAAATATATAATAAAAACAACCCAATTTTAATTTTTTTAATAAAAAAATACTAAATTGGACCTAAATAAATTTAGAACCAACCTTATGAACACAGAAGAAAAAAACGAAATCATGAAATTACTAGAAGAATATTCTGACTTATTTCACATAGAAAATAATGACCTGACCTTTACTAACAAAATTAAACATGTAATCAGAACCACAGATGAAATTCCTGTTTATTGAAGGAATTATTGATATCCAGAAATCTATCGCAAGGAAGTGGACAAACAAATATAGGATATGTTAGAACAAAAAATAATACAATTGTTTCACTCACTTTGGAACTCACCTATTTGGATAGTACCCAAGAAAGCAGACACATCTAATAAGCAGAAATTTAGACTGATAATTGATTTCAGAGATTTGAACGCTAAGACAATCGATGACAAGTTCCCTTTACCTAATATAATGGACATTTTAGATAACCTTGGGAGGTCTCAATACTATATCACCCTAGACCTCACATCTGGTTTCCACCAAGTGGAGATGCACCACGATAGTGTTGATAAAACAGCCTTTTCGACGGAAACCGGGCACTCTGAATTTTTAAGAATGCCGTTCGGTCTCAAAAATAGCCCACTGACTTTCCAAAGAGTCAACATTTTACGTGGGATTCAAAATGAATCATGCTTGACCTACCTCGACGATATAATAATATATTCTACTAGTTTACAAGAACACAAATAGGTTAAGAGAAGTTTTCAACAGATTAAGAGAAGCCAATTTGAAAATTCAACTCAAGAAAACAGAATTTTTGAGGAAAGAGGTAACTCATGTACCTAATTATAATTTAATGTAAACTTGAGTAATTATGTTTTATGTCATATGAGGTGGTGTGTGAACAAGTAGTCTAAACCCCCCCCAAAAAAGTACTATACTGTAAAAAGATCATTTTTTAAGGCACAATTGTCTGAAAACAACACTTCTATTTTTTAAACTAGATAGAAATAATTACAAAATATTAATTTATTAATTACAAAACATAATTTTTGTGACAATTTTTATATGTTATTTCCTCAAAACTTAAGGTCTGAGGTTAGGTCACTTGTGCATTCAATGCTTCATATGTAAGTTGTAATTTCTAATTATTTGAATTTTATAGATTAGTTAATAAAATAGTGATTTCTTGTGTTAATAAAAAATGATTTCTTGTGTGTTTTTCTGAATACATAAATATCAGTTTAACATAAGTATTTCATTGTAGTATAAAATGTTGTAAAATGTTGTGGTATAAGAATGTTGTAAAATATAATTTACTGATTAAACACAAAACATATCAGTTATCCACTTTGTAATCACCATCTTACTTGGTTTGTTAAATATCTTTGATATGGTGTTAAATATATTTAATACAAGTGTTGTCGTTTATTTCTGTTATTCTGCAATTTTATTTATTTGTTTTTTGTTGTTTCCTCAGTTATGAGTAATAGAAATATTTCACATTTCCTATTTATTTACTCAATGAAAGTACACTATCACAAGTTTTACATAAAAATTATTTTAATGATTGGTTAGTAACTGATATGGAAAATGTCCAAAGTGAAAATGAATCTCCTGATTGAAGTTGTCTACTTCAAGGCTAGAATAAATAAGTACCAAATGAAGTAGGCCTAGGCCATACAATTTGTTTTCCTAATCCTTATAATCTAATCCTAATAGCCCTAGCTGTCTTAATTTTATTGTAGACAAGTTATGTCACATAACTTCTAAGACTCATAAAAGATGCATAACTAAACTGGATCGACTGGGTTTAGGTAGGCTAGAATGACAGACAAAGAGCTTGATTTTTATATTTTTTAATTACAAAAACTTGACAGATGGAAAAACTAATTTTAGGCAGAAAATTTCACATAATTTTAATTGTTAAGGTGTGCCTAAATAAATGTCCAACATATTTATATGAACCAGTTAAAAGGCTGTGCCATATCAAAAGCAATCACATGTTTTTATAAGTTTTTAACAGGCCTACATCAAGTGTTATTAGAGGAAATGAAAATTAGTTTACATAATGTTTACATTGTAATCAATTTTACTACTTAAATTTCCACCTCAACTCTATCTTAATTAAGGGATAAATTATGGTATAAAATAATAAATTAATTGTTGAATTAACACACATTAATTAATTACCAGATCATTACGTAGACCACATATAAAAATATGTTTCCTGCCACCTGGGAATAAATTGAGCCAATGGTCGTAGCAGCATGCCCACAAGAGGTACATTGTCTGATAAAGCAATCAGAGTTCTGTTAAGCTTCTCTCGAGTATGCTTTTCATAAAATGGTGACCTCAATAAATACAAGAGCAGAGCCACATTCCTACGACTGATTTCTAAACACTGCCTTCGTGATAGCTTTCTTCCATTATTGTATTTAAGTAACTGCAAACTAAAAAAGTATTTATTCAGAACCGTGCACTGTCATTAAAATACATTTTAAATAACATAGATAATCATGAAAAATATACTTTTGGTCAGGGACAAATCTCTCCCCCTTGAGACCTAGGAAAAACTAAAAATCACTATTAGGGAAAAACAAAACAAAAATATCTGTACACAAATGTATGGTGTTAAGAATGTTGTTTGTTCTGTGCATCCTACACACTGCCAGCAAAGTGAATTGACATATTCAGTTACTATACTTTTTTTTAGAAGTAACCAATTCGGCAGCTTCATTCTGTAAATGTAGTGGAGTGTACCACTAAAGTAATAAATAAACAAAAATTACTAATTTTTCATTAACACGCACCATCCCACCTTCATTGCCTCTAAACAATAAGTCCCCCATATAGCTGGCAAACTAATCTAACAAAATGTATAGCTGTAATGTAACTAACTTTTTTTGTTTACTGATTTTTATGTTTCATTTATTTTTATTTAAACAACTTTATAATACTTTAAACACTATTATTTTTGCTTATTTTTTTTCAACAGTGTAGGCATTTATTTAATAAAAATACAAATTTTTATTTTTGTTTCTGACTAACATGGGTCAAAACATTTGTCTCCCTCTCCCGCCCCTCTTCACTGTAGCTGATAAGTTACCCATCTACTTGGAAAACATGTCTTATATAAACCTTAAGAAGCACTTATTTAGCTATAGCACAATTCTGTAGCATTCTTATATGGTAACTGATGGTGGGTTAAAACATGTATACTGTATAGTAACATTCGCTGCATTTTATTCTATAGTTAAACAAGCAGTATACGGGCAAACTTTGATACTACGGGCAGTTTCTTGCTCCTCTGATTCTCCGACCCTTTTTTGTGTTACAACACAATTCTGTAGGCAACAGATATGAGGGGTACTACTGCATCTAGTTCATTTATTTGTAACATAATACAGAAATATATAGACTGGTTTATATTTTGCAATATTTAGTATAATAACAAACAATTATCAAGTGTGCATTTTACACTCCAACTATTCCATATTTCATTTAGACATATTTTTTTATAATGTATGTATTTTTTAATCAATTAATAAGGAAAAATAATTAAGCAAATTTGAGCCCTGCATAACATATGTTCTTAATCTAAACAAATTTTGTAATATTTGTTAAAAATGTAGCTTCAAATTTACATTTTATGTAAAAAAATCCCAGGGGGAATTCCTGAACCTCTCTTCTGCTAGGTGATTCCCCAGACAGCAATTAGTTTATTCCAAGTGAGATATTCTTCCCCCCCCCTTAATGCAAGCGTATCTACGCTACTGATACAGATATAGTATTTTCAAAATAGTTTTTGATGACGTCAACATTTCACAAATGAATGAAATCAATGAATAAAATTTATGATGTTTTAGCCACTTCTTTTCTTGTAACTTTAAAGGTTTGAGTACATATTCACAAAAAATTGTCTTGAATTTTGTATTGAAATAACTTATTTTATAAAAAAAATACAACATATAACACAAAGTAAACTTAAAACATTGAACCTCTGTGTGCTAACTGCAAAGAAATACAGAGGTGTAGGCCTAATTGTATTTGATCTAATTTATTTAAATTAATTAATGCAGTACCATTTTTTTAGTAGTTTGAAATCAGACAGATTACCTTGTAGTGTCCAACGCTAAGGAAACCAACCACGGCATCCAATGTGAAGACTTAAAGCAATAAGAAGAACCGAGATGGATTAAAGGTTTTACTATATACATAGCCTGAAAACAAATATATTGTTATTATTTCCTATTTTTCAGATAAGTAATATTTAGGCTGTTACATTGCATTACTCATTATGACAGGCACACATGTTGTGGATAAAACAAATATTATTACAGTCATTTACACTACAGTAAAATACGTAATAGTTATCAAACAAAAAACATTATTAGTTCTTTATTACTCAATAATTATTGAACATATGTGCTCCAAATATGTTACTCCAAATATGCTTCTACCTATATGCTTCTAGTACACGGTATTTTAAACACACTTAAGAATCACGGTGTAGGCATTAAGCACACTAATTTCACTATTACAGGAACCTTAGTATTACCAAATTTAGTTCTAGGCCATACGTAAACAAACACAATGTCTGTACTTCAAAACGATGTGTTAATGAAAAGTTTGATAATGCTCTACAAGTGACTTCACTGTGAAATGTTGTTAGTTAAGCTATTCGAAGTATACATTACTTTAAATAAGTCTAGACTAAATAACGTCTGGTGCACACATGTCACAAAGCATGCACTAACTTCACTCACTATTGTCTTTTTTCTTAACATTAGACTAATTTTTCCCATTGTGGTTAAACCCAGAGTTGGCCTTAAAAGATGGGTGGCACGTGCCAAAGCACAGAGCAACAAAATTTAGGGATGGCAAAATTCAGATGTTGGAAATTTGATACAAAATTATTTTCAAGGTAGCATTGGTAACAGGAAGTTATTTTCTCTTAAGAATATAACTTATGATGTAAAAATACATCGTAACACATAAATATATTCTTGTTAAATACATATGCTGTAGATTGCACATCTTCTTTTCCTTTTGTTTCATTCATTCATTCAATCTATCTATATCACAGTCCATATAATATATACTGTAATCTATAAACAAAAATAACTCATCCTCACTCATTCACTGACTAACAATTGATAACCATATCACAAAAGCGACAAGGCCTAAAAGTTAAAATTTCGCACGTGGCTCTCTTTAAGGTGGCAATATAAAATAAGGCTGGGTTTAAAAAAGTCTTTTATTACCTTGTTTAAAAATGCTTCTTTCTAGAACACGAAAATCTCTTTTTTAGTTTTCACCAGAAAATATCTTCATACATTTTGATGAAACTTTTTTTTTTGTTATATCGAGCTATGGCACCTGTAAAGTTTTAAGCAATCTCAAACATTATACACCTATTTCAAACAAAATTGCAGGCACTGAAATGTCTGATTTATTTGTCTGGTACATTATATAAAAGACCTAATTTGTTCACTTTTTACTTTTATTTCAAATAAACAATAAATGATTTCCCAGTTGTTTTTTGTTGTATTTTATTTTAAAATGAAAGTCATTAAAAAGTCAGAAACATTAAGTTAAAAGGCACATTCATGGCAAAATGGTACAATTGCGATCACAAGTTATGCTCTTACATTGAAAAAAAGAATACCAAATATCTGATTCCATGATTACAATGTTGCTTTACCCAAGGGATTATTTCTTATACAATTTATCGAGGAAAACTTATCAAATTTTATATGACTGAATGTGAAATTTAACCTCCACAATTTTCTCCAACAAAATTAAGTCATTGAAGTTATTAACAAAATACTATAATGTGGAGAAGTGGAAATGAAAAAAATGCCTAGGACAGCAAATATCCACGGGCCAGATCTACTTAAACTACGATATTGTTAATCTGATTACAAATGATTATCTGTGCATTCACAGGGGTGCAAAGTGCATTCAAAAGAAGAGGTTCATTCCATCATTAAAATTGTTTACAGATTTGTAAAAGTACTATTAAAAAGTTACCATAAAAATAATATATACACGCTTATAGTAAATAAATTTGAATGTCCATATAAAAAAAAATATTTTATAATAATCTGATTCTGTTAAACAATGGAAAAAGTAGTAGTAGAAATAGCGCTATTGCTACAATGTATGACTATTTTGGCCTAAACATGGATAGGGCTTAAAATTGAAACCTTGTATTGCCTCTTCTAAAATAAAGTTAGAGCTTTTGTCTCCTAGCTGCATGTACCATTCTAATGAGTACATCATCAACTAATGAGGAGCAAACAACAAATAAAACTTACTTCACCAAGAAGCTGCACATTATTTAATGGAGGCTCTTCGTTAGTTTCATTAATAACAGAAGGCAGATCTGGAGGTTGCCATGTCCGTGAATGCACTGGTCCAGCTGTGTAAACCAAGTAAAATATTTCTTTAAATTAAAAATAATTGAAATATAGTGTTATAAGTAACTATAAGGTTTAGAAGCACATTTTTCTCATTAGAATATACTTTTGTTAGATTAAATAATTTTAACAGTTTAGTCAACTGCTATAGATGTCAGGTAATTGAATTAAGTAATTGATATATTATATATTATAAAATATATAATATTGTACAAGTAATGTACATTTACTTATAACCTAAGTCTGTATAACATTTTGGAAAATTTGAAAATCTAAATGAAACAAATTGCAACTTTAACATATAAAAGTTAATCGTATCTTTTATGCTAACCTCAGCGAGAAACAGAAAGGTCCAATGTGACCATATGTACCAGCTCACTTAAATACTACATAATACTTAGTATCACATCATTGAAACACATAATGCCTTAGCCTAAGATCTAAACAAAATTTTTTTGTCTATATATAAATTACTTACCAGAATTTATTGTGCGAATAACTCTTCCAGACTGTAGTCTAAAACCAGGCCTTGAAATTGTAACATCTTTTTCTTTAGCAAGTTTTTTTCTTTCAAGGGGTGCTACAGGAGGGTTTTGGATAATATGTTCTTTGTGATGAAACAACAAAGTAAGGCGAGATGCACATCTAAAAAAAAAATGTAAATTATTTTATAATGATGCCGAAATATTTTAACACGTTCTACAGAACTAGTGTAGATCCATAACCTTTTTTAGTTTTATACTTTTCTGTCACTACTACACTGTATTGGATAGCAAAGATATATTTTTTGTTATTTTAAGGTGAAAAGCACATTAAGGCTATTATTGTCTTCCTAAATGTAAGTGTGAGTATAAAGTGTTAAAGTCGTAAGTGTAGTGTTGTAAATGTAAATATCTTAGACTCGGGTACCACTAGGGACGTCTAAATCAAATCCTCTCAATAGGTGCAGCTAGTCTGCAACCCCCTACAGGGCGCAAAGGTATAAATAAATGTGTTTATTGTGGTGAGAAAACAATATTTAAAAGTGTTTGATGAGTCAGACCATAATATTAACAATAAACTCAATAAAATAAGCAGGACATACCTCATAACATACACCTGTGGTCTTTTGGAAATGAAAATGTCAGAAGATATCTGAAGGGTACATGGTACTACTAATAAAAGGTGAAGATCTGCATGTGATAGCACAACAATGTACTTTTTCACTGCATAACCCTCCCAACAGCAATAGCCAATAATCACGGAGATAACTGGGCAATTTTTCGCCTTCACAATTACTACATCAAACAAACAAATAGTCTATGATGGCACCAAACCCACTCCTGTATCATCACATTAAGTTCCAGGAACAACCAAAATAAAAATCCTTTGTCAATGTTCCTTACAAGAAGGTGGTATCATCCTAGTAGGCAAACAGTTCTCATGTGACAGGAGGACATCCTTGAACTTCCATATAACCCACTCTCTTCCTACTTCCTGGACCACACGGATATACCTAATGATCAAACCATTTGTATCATAAGACCATCCTAAGTTCCTGAAAGTTTCACGTCCTGAATCAGAACTGGACTCTAACCACTCTTGCTATGTTCCATTCATAACAACATAGAAGGAGATGCACTACAGTCTGTTGAACTACCACAAACATGGCTAGACGTGGTGGACTGCACTTCCTTCTTGTCACAATTCCTTATCACATGGATTTTAGACTTTATTGGTAATATTGGTATGGATTTTATTTTATTGGTAATATTATACTTAGCTATTAAGATGTTTGTGTATATATATATATATATATATATATATATATATATATATATATATACCCAAGGAAAAATTATATATATATATAATACCCACCACACCAAACCCTAACAAATTCCCTACTCCACAAAGACTATCCTCCAATAAAAACCCTGTTTGTATGAAGGCTCGGTATTAGGAATAAAAATTGTAATTTTATTGGTTTTAAAAATTGTAAGAGAGTACAACTAAAGAATAAACATTATTGACAAAGATTCAGAAAAATTATGAAACTGCTGACCTACTTGTCTCTTGTTATAAACAGCAAGGTATCTAGAAAAAAACAGTTTAGATAAAAGCTAGGGGAAAATAAGCATGGTCAGTCAATTCTGGAGGGACCCAAGGGCCAACTTAGCTATGGTATACCAACTGTATATCGGAAGTGCTCTAGTGTGTGCTGTATGTCGAGAAGTGTGAATATAATCTGTTAAAGTCGTAAGTGTAGTGTTGTAAGTGTAAGTGTGCGTTTTAGACTCAGGTATCGCGAGGAACGTCTAAATCCTCTCAATTGGTGCAGCTAGTCTGCACCCCCTGTGGGGATATATTTAGTGATTGATTTATATAAAGAATATATGATATTTTGAACCACTGTGCTAAAATCCCAGCAAATAAAGACTAATTATTGTAATTACTTGTGCTACAGACATTTACCATCTTGCTAAACAATTAAGGGAAATAATATTCCCAGAAGTTTTAGTAGCTGTAACATGGACAATTTTCCGAAGACAATATGTAAGTGATGCCAACTAGAAATAAGTGAGTTGTTGAATGAAAAGTATTGTTGAATATAGGACCTTTATAAATAACTGAATGACTTTAAAGAATTGAACAATTCATTTCATATTCTGTATCTGATTCTAATTAGATATAAATTTGATTAATTATATGTTTGAATTTTAATTATTAATTACTATTATTATAATGTGTTTAATTACGAGGCAAGGCATGTTCAGAAAGTAAGAATCGTTTCATTCTACTGCCACCGCAACGCTAACACCAGGATTCTGTGCATGCATGCTCATCTCTCTGGTTCATTATATAACAGCTGACGCAAATACGGCTGGATTGTGTTGTATTTACATTCGTTTGTTTCATTCAAAATGTTTAAGACAATTTCTGATCTGCCGACTGTGAAATGTGGTTTTTAAACGCCAGGAATATGAAGCCTGCTTAAATTCATCGATAACAACAGAGTCTAAATAACAATCAATGGAGTGGAGGCACTCACTATCCCCTAAAAAAACAAAAATTCAAAACAATGTCAGCACAAAAAATCATATGCACTGTGATGTGGGACAGAAAGGGCATTGTGCTTGTTCATTTTCTTTCTAGAGGTGAAACTATCAATAAGGAATGATATTGTGAAACATTGAGAAAATGTCAGCACGCAATTCAGAGCAAAAGACATAGAATGCTTAGTCACAACATTGTGTTGATTCTGCTGGTGTCACTCAAAACCTTATTCAATAACTTGGTTGGGAGCTGTTCAAATTAACTGCCATACAGCCCCGATTTCACTCCTGATTTTCACTTGTTTCTGAACTTAAAGCATGATTTTGGAGGACGGCACTTTGACACTGAAAAATGGTGTTCAGCAGTGGCTGTCCTCAGTGACAGCGTCTTTTTATGAAGAGGGTATTAAAAAGTTGGTTCCTCACTAAGATATGTCTGAACAATTGTGGAAACTATATAGAAAAATATTTTAAGAAATGCTCTTTCATATAAAAATAAATTCTGTTTCGAAAAAAATTGTGTATGCTTTTTCCAAAATGGTAAAAATTAATGCCTTGTATTAATTATTGAATTGAATTTCATAGACTTGTTAATAAAATAAAATGATTTCTGTATTTTTGTTTCTAAATTTAAATTTATTACTATTTATTGTAACCTGTATTAAATAAAATATATTGTATATAAAACAATACAGTTTTTAAGTTGTACAATACAATTGTCAAGTTCCAAACAAAGGAACTCTGACAATGCTTTAACGAGTGAAAACTTGCTTGGCAAATTTCAAATAAAAAAATTGTGGAAATATACAAACATGTTATTATTTCATTAACAATTTATTAAATTAAAATTATTCTTTACTAGACCTTAAAATTATAACTCTATATTTAAATGAATCTATGTTATGAATGAAATAAAAATTAGATGAATAATTATGAATAAGAAATTACTGTACAAAAAAAAAATTACAATAAAGGTATAATCCAGTCCAAAAAAATGAAAACATTGATTGAATCATTAACTATTTTGAAAGGTTTTTCTGAATCAACAAGAAATAAAACTTACAGAAAGTAGATATACTTAATTTTTTGTTAACAAAGTTTATATAGTCTGATAATAAAAATGGCAGTACAACTTTTGATACTAGTCAGTTAACAATACTTTAATTAGACTTAAATTAATAACTAATTAAAAATAATTTTAATTAAAGTTTTATAATACTTTTAATTAGACTACTTATAAAGTATTACTAACTTTCCTATTACATAAGCCTACATTCTAATGTGGTTGTGTAACAAATTAATTAAGCTACATTACTGAAGTCCAATAACAGGTGTATGAATGTTTAACGTCATAAAAGTTAAATTCCTTCCAAATGAATCTATACAGTCCGGTTGTTGGTCAAACAACCCAAAACAGACAGGGCAATTAAAAATAGAATGTCATACCTACACCTAGCCTACAAAGTTAAAAGACAAAATACAAAATCAAAACTTTTATACTCACTTTAAAAGTTGAATCAAAACTATAACAATCCATTTTCCTTTTTCACCCCATAGTTTTAATGCTGTTACTTCTATAAATACTTCTGAGTATTCAAGAACAGTGATCCAAGTTTTCAATTTATCGCCATCTGATGATGAATCCAAAGTCTGTGATTGTATTATAATTTTATCATTAAACAAAACAAGTAGGTTTGAAACTGAATATACAAGCTCTGAAACTACACTTGAATCGCTTATTCTACCTGAAATAAAAAAAAAAAAAATTACAAGAAAGTTCCTTTTTGACCTAATTCATGTCATTGAGACTATTTACACACTATTTATCCAGAAGCAATTCAAATGGAAAATCATTATTTGAAATTAAAAATAATTTAACAGTACACTTATTAACTATTAAAACTATAAATTGTGTAACAAACCATATTTGAAAGCAACATTTTATTACAAGGATGCATAGCCACTGTAATTAAAGCATTAATATTTGGATATATTATAAAAAATTAATATCTTATATTGGTATATGTTCTTAGATAAGTTTCCATTTTCTTTAATATTAGTTGATTAATATTAATATTAGTTTGTATAATTTCAATTTAGCAACAATATCAATAATTGGACCAATACAAACCAACAATGAACACTAATTTAAGTTTTCACTTCTGTCAGCCATTTCTCTAGTAACAGTAATTCAATAATGCATATATTTTTTAAAATGGCTTGAAATGTATCCAAACTAATATTTATTGATGTAATTATTCAAGTTGTAACAATTCATTTTTGAAATAAAATGTGAATATACTGAAACACCTTGTTATTATTATTATTATTACTATTATTTTTAGATCAAATTCGGTAGCATACAATGACAATTTATTCATGGCATACCATATAATTGTACTGTTTTTCTGTGAAATATATATTGTAAGTATATACTACAAAGTACATTCTGTACTTTGTACATACATACATACATACATGCATAAATACATAGTGTATATATGTTCATGTATTCAGATTCAGAGTACATTTATTTATGCTGAAGATGGTGGTTTTTCCTTATGTTTTATTTTCTAGTAGAAATTCCATACTAATCAAACTTTGTGACAGCCTCACAATTCCTTTAATAAATTGGATTAATTTATTACACTTAAAATTGTGTAAACTTAAGTAACGACATTGAAGTAGAGGCAGCCGCGACCATTAATTTACAATTTAACCACCAGCAGTGCTGGCTACTGTCGTAAAATATAAATACCCGACAAATGGCAGCTGAAAATATGTTCATAAATTGAAATATGTTGAAACTGAAAACCGAGAAGTAGGTCAATACCATAAAAATGCTTGCAAGGAAGAATGTACTTACTGTCAGACTGGGTCATAATTCTTATTTGACTTTTACTTATTGGTTATACACTAAAAGGGTTAAGAAACCAAGTATGACCATCAGTATACAAACTTTTTATTTTTTCCTGAAAATATTTGTTTTTCCGAATATGGTGTAAACAAATTTCTTAGTTCTCTTAATATTGGTACTATAGATAATGATTGAAAAAAATCAAATTTTCCTGTACTAACAATGTTATTTGAAACATTTTGTTCATTTTTAATGCAGTATTTATTTCAACAAAATGTTAAATTTAAAACCATACTTTTTGTTCACTTAAAAGTAATTACTTTCATAACTTTTCATTACTTAAAACAGTAATGATCTGTTATGATATTATGGGCATAATTTTTTTTCTTTTTGTCTTCTGGTATTTTTCTCACAATTATATTTTTAATTATCACAAATGGGCATGAAATAAATCATTTGGGTGAAAACAAAAATATATAGCTGTGCTCAAGGTTATGCATATTCTTTTATTATTATTTTGAAGGTGTTATTTCCTCCCCAAAAGGTGTTAATCTTAACTGGGAATGTCTGTAAACAAGTAAAAATGTGTTAATATACAGTTTAACTTGTTTTGGGGTTTTTTGTAACTTTTTCCTTAAAATTCTTTATTATGCCCATAAGGTATAAAAATACAAGGTATAAAAATATGGAAACTATAGGAAATTAGAAAAAATGGAAATGAAAGTTTACTGCAAAAACTTATAAGTAAGCCTACTGCAAAAACCTCAAAATCATTACCTAACACAGTTGTGCATGAAAATCTAATTAACACGGTTTTCTTTGAAGTAAAATCAAACACGAATATGAATCTTTAAAAATGCCATGCTTTTTAATCAAATCACAAACACAGCAGTAACCCAAACCCATGCCAGATTTATTACGCCAAGGTTACCCACTGAGGTACTGCTCAGGCTCATTATCATATTATAAACAATAAGTCAATTATTATCTTCTTAATTCTTATAACAACAGTATCAGCTTTTTACACCTTGCTTCTATTTTTTCATTATTAATGACACGCATTTAATTAATCACTTTCATGATGAAAACATTTTACCTACTTTTGCATGCTAGTCACTTTCTGATAGTGTTTGTCACTTTTATTTTCCATTTTTTCTGACTTCCTGTTATTTCACACTTTTATATTCTGGTATTCTGGATTATTAATATTGGGAATATAATAAATATTCTGGCATAAAAATTACCAAAATTGACAATACCATTACATCATATATTAACACTTACGTTGTATGCAGCATGGGAGATTTAGTAGGCTACATCAAGTATTATATCCGCAAAATATTCTGTATTCAGTATGCTGCTTCAAGTACAACAAACAATTTCGGTGGAGCAATAACAAAGTCAGTATGTTTCATACAAAACCATGCTGATTAGATTATGAATAAATCAATGAATGACTGTCTAGTGTTACTATTGCACTGAACCTTGCAGATTGTGTCACTTTTCTACATTCCTGAAATGCTCAGTTATGGTGCCTTCTCCAGTCCTAGTCACTTCATAAAATCTAGAGCTTAGAAAGGATTCAAGGTAGGTAACTCCTGCACTTACTGAGGTACTTGCAGATGCTTGCTCAGCTAATTGCCTTTCAATTTCTCCCTCTTTCTTTTAACCCTTATTACAGTAGTTGTCCCCCATTTGGCCAGCCCTTAATTGTGCAGTGAGTTACCATTTATTCTATTTACATTCTTACTCATGGGAACATGAGTAGCTAGGGAAATTTTAAGTCCGCCCACATGCATGGTAAGGATACACTGGGAGGTTGCCAGATATCCCAGGACTCTCTTGACATACCATTATTCCAACAAAATATTAAGGAAGTACATGAACAAGCTTGAACACTACAAGGTGACTAACAGCAATGCCATCACACTTGTACAGTACATCTAACATGCTCTATGCAATGTAAACAGCAATAATCTTGTCATAATAAAGTTCCGTTAAAAAAAAGGCGTAATTATAAACAAAATTATTGTTCACAGGTGAATATCTCTTAATTGAATAATAAAGAATGTAATAAAAGAAAAAATATTCAAAAATCATTATTTGAAAAAAAAACTTACATTGCATAAATCCACTTTTGCAAAATGATACTTTCAATTATTACTTATAAATATTAAACGGAATATTTTACAGAAAAACACTTTGGTAAATATGCAATGTAGGTTGTGTTGAATTTGTTTGTAATTTTTTGCTAAGATGCTTTATTACATGCCTAAAATCAACAATCCAAAATATAAAAGCGGAATGCAAAGGTCAAAAGTAAATGTAACCTTCATAGCCTCAAAATAGCTATGAGTAACATGTTTTTGATTGAATGATAAAAAACTTTTATTAAAAAAAATATATATTCAATGACCTAACTGACTGGTTATTGGGTGATGAATCTAACACAATTGTTGGATTCATAAAAACACCTTTATTTCTTAAAAAAACTCAATAAAACTTAACATGGTTGGTTGTTGGGTGAAAAACCTATTTTATTAAATGAAAATGATAAACATTTATTTAAAAAAATGAACTGACATGTTTTCAATGGTGAACCAAATACAAAAAGAGAGAAATTGCAATGTTCACAAATAATGGAACTTTAAATGTTTTTGAGACAAGAACAAACCAATGAAGCTTAACATTTATTAAGAGCTGTCAGAATATAACACACATGAGCACTAAGTACATGTTACATACCATTACATGTTATTAAGTACATGTTAATAATAATGTGTATGACCAGTAAACCCGTGTATGAAATTTAGTATGTATAACGCAATGTAAAGAGTGATCTCACAATATAGTTCTGTAAAAAATGGACTAAAATAATAAGTAGTCTTTAAAAATATTATTTTCCTCAGCTGAATATGTGTTAATTAGATAAGGTATAAAATTTAACAAAAAATATTTAAAAAATCACTATTTGAAAATAACAACCATAAATAACTACATAAATACCAAAACTTTAAAATAAAGAACCTAGCTGCCCTGGAGATAGTGCTAACACTGAGCCCCATTAACAAAATTTATCAGCTGTTACTAGCTAACCTAAATCAATCAACTTTTCAATATCGCTAAGAGAAAAATTAAGGAAAAATGTGTTGAATGTATAAATTCATAGGACATATAAAGATTTTTAAAATAATTGAGTACTCTTATATAGTATTACAATTATAAGTTTCAGTCATTAAATGTATACATTAATAATCAATATCAAAATTTCAAGTACAGCTCAGAGACAATGCACTATATAGTCCTTCAGTTTAGATGATTAAAATGGTATTACCATATAAAATTGCAATCAATAAATTGTTTTAAAATATCTGCATCTAGTATTTTCGCAGTTAGATGTCTTAATGTTCAATTATAGACATGTGTAATTAATCAAAGCCAAGAATGTGAGGTTTATAATTGCTGTGTTTATATATGAGTACACAATTATTTTATTATATATGAGTACAAGAACCATAAAATGTCTTATAAATTATACATTCAACACATTTTTTCATAAATTTTCTATTAGAGATATTGAAATGTTGAATGTTTTTAGGTTAGCTAGGTTTAGGTTGAATGAATGTTGACGGCCTGAAATATTTGTCGATGGGACTGAGCCCTACCGCCATCTTCCACATGGTAGAACCTACCTAACCTTTTAAATTTAACCATAATTGGTTAGATCTGAGTATTTCACTTATTTATTCCAATAATCACTGTAAACTTACCAGTGACGAAATATGATATCCATTTTACTGCAGACTCAATATCAGATGTTAACTGTGGATTTCTACTGACCCAATCTTTGTATGTTAAATATACATCATTTAAAGTTAAAGACATTACAATAACAAACTTGACAAAACTTTATATTATAACCTATAATGACAAAACTACCGTTTTTCCTTATCAGTCTCCCTTCGTTTTGGTTGGCACAAACTGTTACACAAAACACGATCAGGTGTTCACTGTCGACTGTTGACAATTTTTTGATTGCTTAATCTTAAAAGTCACGTTCCGACAATAATTATTAATTATAGATATCGTAAAATGAATATCACTGTTCAGTTGATTTAGGCTACTCTATTTATCAATTCAAGGCTCACGCCAGTATTTACAATATCTTGAACAATCCTACATACACAGAAACATAGATTTACTATTTTTGCACATCACAGGTTTGTAATATATTTCCAAAAAATGCTACTAAATATTTTGTTCATGGTCGTTCTAAAGTATAGAAATTTAATTCCTGGATGTATACATTAACTTAATTTCTATGTAATTATCCAAGCACAAAATAGTAACTTTTTTAATTATTATACACATAATTATACACTGTAATTATCCACATATAGTCAATTAAAGTAACTTAATAAAATTATAATAATCATTGATATGTTATATAAATAACAAGAAAAGTTTCAAACTAATCACCTGAAAAATATTTAAAAGGCAATTGGCATATCGAAGTATTATAGTATTCAGCTTTATACCTACAGCCTTTAGAAATGCTATTATATTGTAATATTTAAAAATTCTAAAGATTGCATGCACTTTTTGTAATGTTTTAAGAAATGTAATTTTATTACTAAACAATTTAAATTTTTTTAATTACAAATTCCTAATTCTTTTATTTAAGTTCATAATAATTGTTTAAATTTATAGTTTTTCTTTAAAAAAATAAACAACTTATATTTACGTCATATTGTGGTCTTTTATGAGTCAAAATTAGCCTACTAAAAAGTGGGTATAAATTATAATACTTCAAAATAAGTTTTTAACTATAGTTTTGGAACACAGACTGAAAATCAAAACAAACGTGTATTTGTCAAGGTCGCACTTGCTCAGCTGTCAGTAGCAGAAGAAAATATTTCCTTTGTGTACAGTAGTCAAGTTACGTTCTTGACAGTGACAGTTCATCAAACTACAGTAGATTTTTATTGTTCCTTTAAAATTTTGTCATGGCAAATCCCACTCAAGTGGTAAGTTCGTTTATTTTTTTATCTCTTGCGTTCATTTTTTTTGTCTTCAGGAGATCTAAATATTATTTATTCCTAAGTCATTGTTTCTTGCTTATTGAGTTGTCATTTATCATGAAACCATTGTTTATTTTTGGTTTGTTTACTGTTTTTCTTTAATCAAAGAGAATCTGGGATTTGCAAGGTGCCAGACAACCATTTTATGAAGCCATTTTATAAATAAAATGAAAAAGTGATATTGAGTTAATTTGTACAATCTAAACATTTAAGTGATTGATTGGTTTATTGTAATAACTATCATCCATATACCACAGTTAGTAATGTTTTATGGTCAAAGAAAAGTTAAATATAATATTATTTTTATTTTAAATAACATAAAATAAAGATGATAAAGATTTTTTTAAATATTTAACTAATATTGTGTTAAGAAAGTATTTTACCATTTAAAATATATTTTAATGAATATATATATATATATATATATATATATATATATATATATATATATATTTGATTGACTTTTTTAATATTAATATTAAACTTAGATTGTAATACAAAAATATTTTTTTCATTTAAAATATACACACACACATAAACACACACACACACACACACACACACACACACACACACACACACACACACACACACACACACACACACACACACACACACACACACACACACACACACACACACACACACACACACACACACACACACACACACACACACACACACACACACACACACACACACACACACACACACACAAAAACACACACACACATTTTAATAAAAGAAAATTAGTTTCTTGATTAGGTTGAGTTTACCAATAAATTATGTTCCCCTGTGTTTTTCATCAAACAAAAAAAGTTGAAATATGTTTCTGCTGATATTTTGATATACAGTGAAACTTCAATTAACTGTTACCAATTTGATACTGTCATTCTCTTAACCACCAGTTTTATCATATGATTAATAAGACATTTAGTTGCAGTATATTCAATTAGAACAATATAAGTATAATTCCCAATATTAGTGATTGTAGAATTTAAATTTGATTTGATTGCAGAACATGTATCCAGTTCTTAAACATACATTATTTTTAATCTTTTATTCATATGCATTAAATGAGGAGAGTTGTCTGGTGTTTGTTAAGAGTTTTATGTTATCCCTGTATTTGATTAACAGATCTGTATTGTTACAGTCCCAATCTCAACCCTGACAGTTAATCAAAGTTCCACTGCACTTCAGAGAAGACATTCCTATTAGACATTTATTTAACATTGCTAATGAAAGTGATGAAAATATTTTCATTTTGTTTATTACAGTTTCCAAGTGCTGTAAATTATTCCCTTTGATATCATATCCAGACTACACAAAAATAAGAAATTGCCTTATATATCACATGAAATTATGTTTTCAAAAAAAAATCTTGACTAGTTAAATAGTTTTTCTTTAAATATTTCGAATATAGGAAAAACTCATAAGAGATTAGGTTCATCTAGGTACACAGAAATCCTGATAACTGGATAGACTATTGAAATCAATTTAAAAGGACATTTTTTTTGTTACTAATAAACAATGGCATGATAAGAAAAAGTAGGTTTTGAAGCAATAAATGATATATAAGTCAACACAAACTGTAAATGAGAACAAAATACTATTTAATTGAAATTATTATACAATAATAATACTGTAAGCTACTTTCAAATGCTAAAAAAATATGTTTAATGGCAGAGTAGTTTGAAGGACCTCATGAAAAGAGGAGTGGGGAAAGAAAATCATTAATGTTTTTTTAACACACTGTGATCCACTACATTCATTTCAAATACAAAAGATAGAAAACAAGGTTAGAGTTCTACTATATTGTCTCCCATAATGTTCATAAAACAGTTCCTAAACATATGATCATCTTTGAAAACAACATATAGTGTTATTGACTTAAATTATGACAATGGGTACCAGACTTTTAAACACTACAATACATCCTGCAGTTACAATTTTTTTGATTAGTTCACTACTCAGGAAGTCTCTGAACAGAATGGGTTGAGAACACTTATTGACACAGATCTCCTGGCTGTTTGATACAACTGCCTTTGGACGCACATTTCTAAGACACAGTCTAAAGCATATTATAAAATCAGCAAATTAATCCAACATGTTTGCTCCTGCTACACTTAGTACAAGGATATTGTTATAAATCTCTTATATTTCTGTTAGCATAATAGAAACATGATAACAGACTAGCACTTGTGTACAACAACATTGTATCACACAATTGATACTAATAATTGATATGTAAATTAGGGTGTATAAAAAATCCACTGAAAAGATTCTTGAAGTATAATTATTATAATATTGCTTGATTTTTTGTTGAGTGTGTAAACTCCATGTTATTATTTTGTTTCATTGTATATGGTAATGAGCGGGCTTTTTTTTATTGCCTGTGATGATCCCAGTAAAATTAATGTTGTCAAATGGCTTGAACAGTGTTTTTATTAGTTAGCCATAGTAAACAATAATAATTCAGACATGTGTTCATTATTTTATACTACTCAAAGCCTTTACTCAATTAACCCAATCCAATCTATTTCTGCTACAACATGTTTTATTAGATTATATTTGTCTGCCTACATATATTTTGTCAGGAATTATAATATTATAAGAACTATCCAGTTTAAAGTGTTCCACAATGAAATAATGCCTCTTGATTTTTTTTCAAATAAGGTTATCATTCCACTTCTGTTATCAGTACACAATATTGATTATCTGTCAGTTTTATTTATGTATACACTTTGTTAAGAGAAAATATTATTTATTTTGCATGAATGACTAATCATTTGTCTCAATCAATACTTTTGTTATTAATAGCAATAAAAATCTATAATTTCTATTAGTTAATGCATTACTTGTGTTTCCTAAACTAAATAAGAAATAATAAAGTTAATATTACTAAAACTAGTAAAAAATATAAAATACTTCTCAAAACAAAAATTATATTGTACAGCTGTGTAAAAATCCTAAAACAAAAAAAATTATGAAATTTGAATAAAAAGGAAGAATTATGCAGGAAGACAATTTGAAAACCTTATCTACAGTGTTCTTTTTACATTCTTCTTCTTTTCTGCTAGGATTATTGTCACTTTGTTGAGTATAATGATCTGCCTTCCTTAGCTTTGTCAATTCTACTTTTGTTGACGCATTTCACTGATTTTGCACGAAAACGTATGATATTGAAGAGCCAATCAGAAGCGAGTACGTTAGGTTTAATGTACACATGTTGAATAGAAGAGGGGTACGAGGTGGAGATAGAAAATTATAAATAGGACGAGCCATAATATTGGTAACCAGTATAGATATAGTTTTTGAAGATGGAGGTTCTCCGAAACATGTCAACAAAAGTAGAGTTGACGAAGCTTGGGAAGGCAGATCATTATACTCAACAAAGTTATCTACAGTATCATTAATTATTTGTTTGTTGTATGAAAAAGCTTCTTAGGATAATTAATTTTTGCTAATGAATTGGGAACAACAATTAGTTCACAGATAAATAAATTTAACTATCACTAATTTCACAGATAATATTGATTGGAAAATAATAGTTAGAGTAAGCAATAATGAAGAAGTTTTATTTTAAATTATGAAAAAACATAACTGAAAGATTTTACTGTATTATTTTTACTATTTTTCCTGAATGATAAAATCGAGAACTGGTACATGAGATAATTACCACCATAGTACTAAGTTAAATAATGCTAAATAAAAAAATATTTATGAAGGATTAGTACCTAGAACATTAATCAAATTAATGGAATTATTTGCCAACAGAGAGGCCCTACTATACACTTAAAAAATAATTAAAACATTCATAGTATTTCTACAAGTAACTGCAAAGTACTACATATGCTTTAATTATTTCTTTAACTATAATGGATTTCCACAAAGTTCAATTACATAAATATTCATAAGTATAAATTGTTGTCGAATACAAAATTATCAATAATAAATTTATTTTACAATTAGTTTTTAATTGATTGTTAATTACCGGTACTCCAGTACTATTGTTTGAACATTTTTATTCCATTTATTATATAATCTGTCTATAGAACAAGATAAGATAGTTGAAATAAAATATCAATTTACTGTACTGGGCTATATTTGGACTAAACTAGCAGTATTAGTGAAATACTGCTTGACAAAATATGGTATAATTACATAACCTATAATTAGGTAATTACTATAGCCTATATTGTTAAATCTTTAGTACCACAAACATAAAATCCATGTGACTTACAAACATAGAAGGAGCCCTAACTGCAAACAGTTAGGCTGCACCAAAATATCAGTATACATGTATTATATAAAAATAATTACTTAAAAAAAAATTAATAAAATACGACTGCTGAAACACAAAATACAAAAATAAATTATACAAAAATTATATATTTCATAATTAGAAGAAATGAAAATCTGAAAAATAATTGATTTAAAAAGATAAAAACAAGGTAAATGCTGAAAAATATTTTCCGAGTATTTAGTTAATAAATTTTATTATTATTCTTATATATATATAAGTATAAGTATATATATACTTTTTTTAAGGCGAAAAGCACATTGAGGCTATTATCGCCTCCCTAAATGTAAGTGGTGTTTAAGTGTAAGTGTTAGACTCGGATACCGTGAGGGACGCCTAAATCCTCTTATAATAGGTGCAGCTAGTCTGTACCTCCCTGCAGGGTTAATAAATCATAAATGTACATATTAAGTTTATAGAATAGTGCAATTCTCTTATTATGTTATCAATGTAGTATATCCCTGACAAACTTTCAAGGTAATTTGAACATTGTATGATGTATCATCTTGTATCATTTAGAAAATGTTGATCTTCGATTAACAATTTAAAAGCAGTGGGGGCTGCACCTCAATATATTTGCACTTAACAGCCCTTGACTGCATTTAAATTGTTATTTGAAGATCAAAATTTTCCAAATGTTTCAAGATACATCATGCAATGTATGTAATGTTCATGTAATGTAATATAATGTTCATATTACCTCTAAAATTTGTCAAGGATATACAGCACTGACAACACAATAAGATTTGTACTATTGAATAAAGTTAATATGTAACTATTAATACATACTGAGAAGTAGGGTAGAAGAGTAGGAAGCTAGCACAAGTTTTGTAGCTATAGAGAGATTCCTGGAATTTTGTTGACCTGAGTAGATTAAGTAAAAGTACATATTTTTACTATAGGAAAGGGGAAGGGACCAACACATTTTGCTGTTATAGAGAGATTTCTGTTGTAAAGAGATCTACAATAGAGAGATTTTACTTTATATATATATATATATATATATATATATATATATATATATATATATATATATATACCTCAAAAATGAATATGGAAAAGAGTTAGGAATTAAATAATGTAGTTGCTGAATATTCAATGAGCTGTATCTACTAAAAGGTACTTATTTGCAAGTACTGTAGATTAGAAGGTAGTCTTGAGTTTTGCACTAATTATCCAACAAAAACACTAAGCAATGAAACAAAATTCGGTACATTGCCTAAAATCAAAAAAAAAAAATGCAGGCAATTGATGATATCTCAGAAATATTTTGGTATCTTTATTTGTAAAGTTTAATTTATATAGGACCTTTATATTGAATAATTCAGTCGAGAATAGGCTAACCATGAAATTGTTGAATTTATTGTTTTGTTTAACTTAAATATGTAATAATTTTGAAAATTTGTATGGTAATGAAAAAGAATAATTTTTTATATTTAGAATTTCAAATTTTTGGACCAAAACTAGATATGTTTGCTTTTATACTTGCAAAACTACTGCATTTATTTGATATTCCAATAAGATATGTTTTTATTAATATGATTCATTTAAAGTGTATATTTATTTTGTGTAGTGTTCAGTTATGTATAAATAAAGGTTTGACAAATATAATTAGACCTACATAGAATATCTTTATCGATTACACACTGTGAATAATAAGAAAAGTATCATAATTTATGAAATTTCTTGATCTATGTCTAGTTGAAGCCAAAGCCAAGCCACTTCCTCAAATAAAAAACTGTCAGGTAAAGAATAATCTCTTCATCAATTAGTCCTCTGTAATAATTAATAATGAAATCAATGAAATAAAAAACAAATAGAATAAGTGCAATTTTTTATTGGGTTCAATGTATCACAGTTTGATAAGTACAGTATATATTTCTATTTTTATGGAAATATGTTTAATTAGAAATCCTTTGTCAAAATTTACAAGTTACTGATAACATTTAAGTCATACCAATTACCATATTCTACTAATTATTGAAAAATTCAGCTATTAATTAAGTGCTTTACAGGAAAACAAATCATCACTCATAATTTTAATTAAAAATTTGTTTTAATCAGAGAACAGATCTAGGCTTTCATTCACCCTATATAATGATTGTTTGGCTTCTTCCAACCAATATTCACTGCCATCTTATTATTATTTTTTTATCAAAATACATATCAGTTGGTCAGTTTGACCCTGCTCTGAAGCAGACTGCTTCTTGTATTGTTCCAGTTTTTAAGCACCCAAACAACTTGAATGAGTCACTATCTTTCCTAAAATTCTGGTTTAAAAGTAACTAACTCTCAGAAAATTTCCAGTGAAGAAATTTAACTTACTTATTTGTTCGAATTTGATTCATTCATAACTTGAGTCAATACGCTTAATTTAACAAAAGCAAAGTTGTGGTGTGCAAATAAATCATGATCGCCTTCATGTTTTATTCACATTTCTTACACAAATTTGCTGATTTAAATTTATTAATATCCAGTTTATAGTTCAAATCATGCCAGCCATTCTGTGTTAGAGGAAATGCCATAATTTAAGGAGTTCATGCAGAAGATGCTTTGTGATTAAAATAAATATGTGATGATACCTATTTCAGCCTTGAATTGAAGTGAACCAATTTCAACAACAAATTTAATATTTAATGATTAGTAATTAAATGCTTTTAATTGATAAAATTTTTAAATAATTCATTGCAGCACGTGTGCAGTGCAACCTGACAGAAGAGATGGCTCCCAACAAAATAACAATATTTCAAAACCAACATAATTTAACTTTTATTTGCAAAAGACAACAAGTTTGCACTTTATGTTAGAACAAAACATTTAAAATAAAAGTATCATATATACATATTAACAGTGCAATACAGCAACAGTAACATGTGTCTGATGCAGAGTAGTCTTTGGCTGATATAGGTGACCATGTAAATTTAGGATCAAACATATCCAGCCGACTTTGTAAAATGTAGAAGTCTCTCACTTTTTGCTTAACCAGATACAACAAACTTATGTGACTTGCTCTAAAATTTTCATTCCTTCTGTCCATTCCCTCTCCCAGTTGTTGTTGTAATTCAATACTTTTCTGATTTCTTTTTTCTGGTAAATCCCATTGTTGCCTTTCTTTCCCTTCCTCAAAAATGAAGACAAAACAACACAAAATTAAATCCAATCATTCCAATTCCTTACTTTTCTGATCTTTTGTTTCCAGTAAATCTCAATTCCTCCTTTCCTTCCCTTCCTTAAATATGAAGACAAAACAACACAAAATTAAATCCGATCATGCTAATTCCATATTTTTCTGATCACTTGTTTCCAGTAAACACCAAAGCTTTCTTTCCTTCTCTTCCTTAAATATGAAGGCAAAACAACACACAATTAAATCCAATAGTTCTAATTCCAAGTTTTCCTGTACTCTTGTTTCCAGTAAATCACAAAGTCTTTCCATCCCTTCCTTAAATATGAAGACAAAACAATACATAATTCCAATTCCAATTCCATACTTTTCTGATCTCATATTTCCAGTAAATCCCAAAGCCTCCTTTTCTTCCCTTCCTTAAATATGAAGACAAAACTACACAAAATTGATCTAATTCCATAGTTTTCTGATCTCTTGTTTCCAGTAAATTCCAATATCTCCTTCCCTTCCTTAAATATAAGGACAAAACAATACAAAATTAAATCAAATTGTTCCAATTCTATACTTTTCTGATCTCTTGTTCCCAGTAAATCCCAAAGCCTTCTTTCCTTTCCTTCCCTTCCTTAAATATGAAGACAAAACAACACAAAATTAAATCCACTCGTTCTAATTCCATACTTTTCTGATCTCTTGTTTCCAGTAAACCCCAATGCCTTTTCCTTCCTTTCCTTAAATGTGAAGACAAAACCACACAACATTGAATACACTCAGTGAACATTAAGTAAGTGCATGTGAAGTTACAGTATTTGAGTTTTATTAGTAACCTTATCTTTGCTGTATTGACTGATCAAGGGTGTTTTGCTGATTTTGCGAAATTAAAAGAAAACTTTTTTTAAAATATGTCTCCTGAATCTCAGAACAGTCAAAATGGAAAGTTTTTATTATACAAATAAACCAAGGATTTTATTTTTAATTTGTAGTTTTTACTATTGCACAATTGATTAGTTTTTCATTTTATTACTTCTATTTTCAACTAAGTATTGTAATGTGTACATTTTTCTAAACTTTTGTGTGTGTGTGTTTTTTTAATTAATATTCATTTTCACTAAAATGTCCAAATGATTCATTATTACAAAGTCTTCAGTTGTTGAATGTTCCGCTTTTGAAGTTCGCCGGACTTTTTACGCAATGACCTCGATGCAATGAACTTAGAGAGGCCTAGCAGCAGTCCGTTGGCCTCTCGCACCGTACAGTAGAGAGCGCACGAAGTAAAATAAGTTTCAATTACACGCACTCAACATACAAAACAAATAACGTTGTGGCAACGTCTGCATATGTACTGTGAGAGGTTAGGGAGAAAGCAGGACACAACCTCCCGGCTTCCCTCCTTCATAACCAGAGCCGCCACAGCGAATTAAAAGCATTCATTACAAAAATGTATTGTGTTTATATTGATCAGATAATCGTATGCATGAGCCAGCAGCAAATAAATGTCGCGGTAGCCTAGCTAACAGGTTCAAACTGTGGTGACGGCTGTTGATAATTATATCAGCTGTTTTACACCTTAACAAAACTGCTTTGTCATAAGAATCACATTATACTTTTTTTTAATAATATTTCAATTGAAAAAATAAGTAGGTCTATTGCAAAAATTAAATATCAAAATGTACTTCGATACCTAATTAATTTATACCCGCGATCGGCAAACTTTACAGCTTCAAGGACCACAAAATGTATAATTTTTATTTTGCGGACCACCAATTATATGGGTTTAGAAAAAAAGAGGCTTTAATATATAGAAAAAAATAGAAATCACAAAGAACTTAATGAATGTGACTACTACAATTTCTGTTAGTTGTCATTTTTTAATCTGAATGAAAATGAAACTTTTTGTTAATTGTGGTGCAACTTACAATAAATAATCATCTGTTTTTTCTACGGACCACCAAAAATGTTTCTCGTACCATTGGTGGTCTGTGGCTCACCATTTGGCGACCGCTGCTTTAGACTACCTACAGAAAATATCACGTTTTTGTTCTAGTCAGTTCAGAACACTGATCTTGTACTATAGCTCATACAGGTGTGTTGACTGTAAACCAAACAAAGGCACATTCTTGGGGGAAAATGTATAATTGCGTCGTCGTTGAGTAATCATAATAAACACACCCATGCCAGCTGAGTCAAGGTCGACTGATGAACTGAACTGCCGTTGTCAAGGTCACCGTTAATACGCGTATTTCCATTCATGCGAAGTAGTCGCGGATGTACTTTCCTGGCTGAATGTTGATTAGCCTGTTTATCTTTTTGTTAAATGAAAACATGAGCTTGTGACATTTAATTTTATTCCTAACCTGGGGGCCAGTGCGAAATTTCGCACTATGGAAGATTTAAGTATACACAGCCTTTTGAATAAGAGTATTTGTTGGGGGTGAGGACGGTAGTTGGAAGGAAAGGAAAATATGTTTAAAATATAAATCGAAAAGCGATCAGTTTGAAATAATAATCACAAATTTATGAGTTACTGTCGTATGTACATTTCAATACAGATAATTGTTTTTTTAATAGAAATTTTTACAAGGCATTAAATATGTCGTTGTAAACGATATTTTATGTAAGAATGTATTCTTCTTGTACTTTTTGTATTTCATTAAATGGATACAACGTTCATAATAACCTCAAACTATAATTCACAAAATCCACAATAACTTCTAACTGTATTTTGACATTTTAATTGTACTTCGTATTTTATGATGTCCGTATTAACAATAGGTAAAATTCACGATGGAAGGAGAAATCATAAATATATTTGTGTAAAAACAGTGTCCAAAACATGTGTTTAGTATTCGAAATGCTTATCCCAGCTTGTACGACGGGCAGATATAGGGGACTGTCAGTAGGGCCACATAACCTATAAGTTTAATGACTTTTAAGTAAATATTGAAAATTATTCTAAGCACGTTGTGCAAAAAAGAGGCATTTGTAATGGGATTGTCTATTCGTGATTAATAAATTAGTTTCGTAAAATATACAAATATTGTCTGATTTGTGATGCCACACATGGTCATCCATGATGCCGTTTTACCTATGACAGTTAAAAGTGTCATTTATGTTAAAATATTCGACAGACAGTAAGTTTTAGCGCAAAATCGTTTCACTGTATCAGAAGCCGGTTAAAAAATATGTATAAAAGATACCACATTTATGCCTGTACGTAATAGTATGCGCTGAGAAAAGAGGATGTTGACTCGAGAAATAATATATAGGATTTTTAATTTTGTTCACAAAAATTTGCTTTGAAAGAGGTTTTTGGTTTTCTGGTGGAAAACCATTTAAATCAATCGAAATGCAAAAATTAGTTACACATTATGTTGTATAAACTTGAGAAAAGACTTTCCTGTGCTTGGGAACTTGTAAATTATACTATTTGCAAGATTATCAGGGTCGTGGACGGACAAAACGTATTGCGTAGTTACGGAGATTCTGTAAACATTGCGAAGCACCGAGCCTAACCTGGTAAACAAAGAAGGATGTCTAAGTGAAATTTGCATGTTAAGAAAAATAAATTTATTGCATCAGAGCAGACGTTAACAGATTTGTTTGGCTCTGAGTGTGTTGTGTAAATAGTACTTACGACATTGATTACTTTTGTAATTTGTAGTTTGAAAATGTGTAGTGAATCATTTCTTTTTTTTATTTTTATAACGTCTAAACTGTTATCACATCGTTCACCTTATGCATCCCGAAAATAATGAATCTATCAAAATCTCAAGAATAATTTTTTCACGATTTCCTATAGGCCTATACTTTGTATGGTAAAAAAATAAAATCATTTTGCTATCATTTTTAAA
The DNA here is from genome assembly GCA_022606455.1 of Callitettix versicolor. NCBI lineage: Eukaryota > Metazoa > Arthropoda > Insecta > Hemiptera > Cercopidae > Callitettix > Callitettix versicolor. The sequence continues at coordinate 29,192,025 of CM040185.1, read as the reverse complement.
GCAAATAATTTTCGTTACACGAAAATACAATAGTCACAAAAACATTGTACAAAGCGGAAGTGAAGTTCATTAAGCACCGGAAGTAATGCTTATCCACTTGATTTATTTAGGACCTGTTAACGATATAGGCTTAGCTATACAAAACCAATACTGATGCTAAGTGCCATCATCAGTATTAAAATCGATATTAGTTGATGGCAGTAATAACACTAACTTACAAAAACTTAATAAAATTGAGCTCTGATTTTAAAAGCGAACAGTCCAATAGGTTATTTTCACATAGATTGTAACCTATTTCTGGAACAAAAACTAATTAGAAACGCTAATTTTTTTACACTGATTCTATATACATTAGCATGCCTCCTTATCTAACAAAAGAAAATATTGTTTAAACTTTCAGTTATCTATCGGGTACGGGTAGATTCACGGTGTGGAGCTCACATGTATCACACATGTATGTATCATAAAACAAAATAAGGAGGAAAGCGTGTTTCCGCTGTAAACAAACAAATTTAGGCTACTGGTCGCTAGTCACGGAGTCAGATAATATCGAATATGATTAACAGCTGCAATAATCAATTTGGCAATTTGCATCAACGAGTGATTTTTACACGATATGCGATTAGAGATTTACTTCATCACGGTTTGGTAAACTATAAGTGTTTGTTGTCAACATAAGTGTTATTACCAATAGAAAATTGTTAAACACGATGGTCGAGTGTGACAAAATTTCAGGACGCTACAACAGCTTAAAAACCTTTAGGAATAAACAGAGTACAACATTCTCCAGTATAAAAAACTACTATCGTACTTTTTGATCGAGATGTCACCAGTCAATCTCTCTTCCGAAAGGTCGAACTGGGATTAACATTCTTGACCGCGAGGAAGAGTGGAGTAATTGTAATTATCCCAATCTCGGTACGAGCAAAGAGGGTTTCTTTAAGAATGCGGAAATTCTTTTCTATGAATGAATGCCTGATGGCACAAAATAGTAAATACCGTGACTTCATTTTTTTTTTTTTTTTTTTTTTTTTTTTTTTTGACAATTGCGGAAATTCTCTTCTACGAACAAATGAACTGATGGCACGAAAAAGTAAATACCATGGCTCCATTTTTGTGTGACAATGCGGAAATTCTTTTCTACGAACGAATGAACTGATGGCACAAAAAAGTAAATACCATGGCTCCATTTTTGTGTGACAATGCGGAAATTCTTTTCTACGAACGAATGAACTGATGGCACGAAAAAGTAAATACCATGGCTCCATTTTTGTGTGACAATGCGGAAATTCTTTTCTACGAACAAATGAACTGATGGCACGAAAAAGTAAATACCATGGCTCCATTTTTGTGTGACAATGCGGAAATTCTTTTCTACGAACGAATGAACTGATGGCACGAAAAAGTAAATACCATGGCTCCATTTTTGTGTGACAATGCGGAAATTCTTTTCTACGAACAAATGAACTGATGGCACGAAAAAGTAAATACCATGGCTCCATTTTTGTGTGACAATGCGGAAATTCTTTTCTACGAACAAATGAACTGATGGCACGAAATAGTAAATACCATGACTTCATTTTTGTGTAACAAGCAGAAATTCATTTCTATGAACGAATGAACTGATGGCACCAAAAAGTAAATACCATGACTTCGTTTTTGTGTGACAATGCGGAAGTTATTTTCTACGAACGTATGAACTGATGACACGAAATAGTAAATACCATGACTTCATTTTTGTGTGACAGTGCAGAAATTCTTTTCTACGAACGAATGAACTGATGACACGAAATAGTAAATACCATGACTTCATTTTTGTGTGACAGTGCAAAAATTCTTTTCTACGAACGAATGAACTGATGGCACGAAAAAGTAAATACCATGACTTCATTTTTGTGTGACAATACGGAAGTTATTTTCTACGAACGAATGAACTGATGGCACGAAATAGTAAATACCATGACTTCATTTTTGTGTGACAATACGGAAGTTATTTTCTACGAACGAATGAACTGATGGCACGAAATAGTAAATACCATGACTTCATTTTTGTGTAACAAGCAGAAATTCATTTCTATGAACGAATGAACTGATGGCACCAAAAAGTAAAATTTCATTGTGTGACAATGAACGAACGTATGAACTGATGACACGAAATAGTAAATACCATGACTTCATTTTTGTGTGACAGTGCAGAAATTCTTTTCTACGAACGAATGAACTGATGACACGAAATAGTAAATACCATGACTTCATTTTTGTGTGACAAGTGTTGAGGATGTAATTAGTTGTCAATTCGTACAAGTCAGAATAAACCTAAACTTAACTGAGTAAGGATAGCGTGTACATTACAATGCACGAGGTAAAATGCATCTTATTGTTACTAGACAGTATTGCCGACATTTTTACAATACTCTTGAGCTTACAGTAATCGTGAGGACATCATAATTTTCGGTACAGTAAAATAAAATGAAAAAGATTTTTAAAACACGCTTTTTCAATTAAAGTTTATAAAATGCACTAAAAAGTAAAAAATAAATAATAAATTTTTCATCAGTGGGAGAATAAAGCGTGGGTGCAGATTAGATTAATTAGAAATTATTGAAGAAGATCTTTGTAAGTGAGTATTGATGGACACCCACGCTTTATTCTCCGACTGATGAAAAATTTATTTTTTAGTGCATTGAATTGAAAAAGCGTTTTAAAAAAAAATTTAATTATATTTTCTACTTTTTAATAATTAATCTTCTAATCTATTTTTTTAATTGTTTTGTATAGCCTAATTATTTTTAATTTTTTGCAAAAAAACAAACATTTTTCAATTTTGCAAAATTTTTGATTTAAATATACATTAATGAGTAATTAAATTTATGATAAATGTAATATTTTGACAATTTTGAATATTTTTTCGTAATTGTTTTAACAAAAATTCAAAAATTTACTTTCAGCATTTTTTTACATATACAAAATAATAGTTGAATGTTCACAAAATTAAAAGGTGTAAAAAAAAGTTTAGGGTAACGCTGGGCTCGAACTACCTTCTTCTGATAACTTTCAGTGTGAAAAGTATTAGAAGAAAATAACACCATCTATTGAGAAATGCTATAACTATGTTTCAATATGTAATTTTAGTTAATTAATTAGAGCGCACTGAAGCAAAATTTGATGTGCCTAATTATTGAATATTGCATTGTCATCGGAAGCAAGCAAGTGTGCAGAATTTCAAGTCGATGGAAAGTACGTAAAAATCGATTATAAGATTTGAACCATGAAGCGTACAGAGGAAGCAAGTTAAAAGGTTTAAATTGTTCGTTTATGTAGAATATAAAAAGGTATGATTATTTCGCTTGGCCGACATTGAAGGGATGAACGGATTTTGCTATTACAGTTCGTTCACGTGATGCAATGTTAGTTTTTGGTAATTTTTTTCCATTTGCAAGACATTAAGGCTGTATACAACTTCCTGCCGCTTTTACAGTCCTGAGTGGGTTGCAGGACACTACCGCCTACTGTGTCTGTGTTATGACGCGTGCCCACGCAAGTAAGTTACGGTAAGCCTAATGTTTCTAATTAGAATTGTTTATTGAAAACTATCATGTTATTGAATCCAATGCTATTTAATAGCCGTTAAAATTATTAATGGCGTTAGTGCTAATTATTGAATAAGGTCAAAATGCACGTGTACACATTTATAAAAAGATCAATAAATTATTTCCTATACTATCGTATTTGTCCTCCCTCCTTTGCCAACGCCGCAACTACTCACATTACATGGCATGCTCCGCAATAACGATGAGCGATTACAAGATGTTTTATTCGATTGTAAAAAAAATATCGATGCTTCTCGATTGTATTGGACTTGTAAGTCGTCCCTTGACGATTGTTTACCTATTCAAGTCCTACGACTCGCTGAGTCATAGTTTTGTGTTGCTGCTGACACTATTCTAGGCCTAAATCATCGACAAAACAATCGAATGAATCATTAATTTGCAATCGGAACTAACGTTGCAGGAAATGTTGAATTTTTCTTTTTTTTTTTTAGTGACTAAAATGAGGAACCCTTCAGTTAGGTTTTGACAACTGTGTGGTAAACTATCGTGGAACCATCGCCCTAACAATTGTCAACAATCATCAAACATCTCGATTGTTCAATCCCACGGCATTCTACGGTTGATTCGATTGTTTTGTTGTGCGATCTGTCTTGACTGTCAAAACATCTCGCAATCGCGCATCACTACTCCGTAACAATTCAACAATTCAAGACGTTTGCAGGTTATGCAATACAAACGGTAGTAATGTAAAGAGAGTTATCGCCATAAAAATTGAAGGCGTATGTAAAACGGTTGGGACTAAAATAATTACCTACTTCATATCGATACGAGTGGCCAGGCCAGATCTACTCCACTAGTTCCTTTTAGTAAATAACTTTCCCAGTTATCGTTTTTCTTTAAAATTAGTACTTTATTGGAGAATTTTTATGGGAGTGGCCATCATGGTAAGACACAGACCCGAGACCTTGAAATGAACGCCAGTCCTGACCTCTAAGTTACTTTTTTAGGAGGCTGTTAAAATTTTTCATTATATATATATATATATATATATATATATATATATATATATATATATGTGTGTGTGTGTGTGTGTGTTGTGTATACTCACGTTTGCAATTTTAGTCCAATTTGATTCAAACTTTGCACAAAAATCGATTTTGATAATAGGTTGGAATAGCTCGGTTTTGAATATCTCGTCCAATAACCAGCAAAATTCGTTCAACTGTTTCAGAATAGTGGCCATTTAAAATCTTTAAGAATTCATAACTTCTGGTCTTTTTATTTTATTTTAATGTCATTTCACCCCTGTAATCACCGTTAAAAACTGTAAAATTTTGCATGTTTGTTGATTTATTAAATTTTATGACACTCAGGGTTCACTTTTGTATTTACAATGTAATTTAAAAGTTTAAAATGCTAATTTATACAGGTTTTATTTCTGACTACGGTGGTGAAATCAGATTTTCTTATTTTGTAAAATAAAAAAGTTGTAAATTAGACATGACTAATTTTTTTTATAAAGTAAAAGGGTATTTGTATATTGTTGTTATATTATTACACTTTTTGAAAATTCTATAAGTATGCACTTAAAATGATCCATAATTACTGTATGGTAGTGTATATGCTAAATAATTATGAATTCACAAATTTATATCCCATGTTAGATTATGAGAAAATTGACTTTAAAATTTTCTTAAGACATTTTGTAAATTTCAATTGTAAGGTCACAAATTGAAATCCTCCGTTGTTCTATACTTAGTTTATGAGAAAATTAAGTTTAATATTTTTTTTTAATTTTGCAAATTTTATATATAAGATTAATTGTAATTATAAGATTGATGTCCTTTTTGTTCTACGACACTTAGTTTACAATAAAATTGAGTTTACAGTTTTTTAAACACTTTGTAATTTTTTAAGGTCACAGATTGTTATCCTTTATGATCTCAATGCTTAGTTTACAAAAAGTCTAGTTTGAAGTTTGTGTAGGATATTTTATAAATTTTAATTAATTGAACATTAAAAACATTATTGTAAAACCGATTCCATTAATTTTCTGTTACAGTTAAAGAGTATTGGACCAAAATTGGTACCTTTCTTCAAGACAGTTGCTATTTATTTTGTCTTATACATTCCTATAGATCGACCATCATGCTTTGCTATGCTGATCAAATGTCTTCCAATTCTTAGCCTGATTGTGTTTGTCCTTCTTCATGGAATGAGTCTTGGAGATGAGTAAGTTTTTAAAGGTCATTGTTCTTTCGCAAATTTATTGGTGAGCATCTTCAACTATTTTATTCTTTATACAAAAGCCTTTTTTGCTTCAAACTGAAATTTAATAAGTTTCTAATAAGAACTTATAACAATTTTGATTGAGACTAAAAATGTAAAACTTCACTTAATCTTTTAACTAAACTACAAAGAAATAACCTCTATAAACACAACGGAAAACAATCCAGTGGAGGCAGCTGAAGGGCTTAGCGATCATTACCATACCTCTAGCTCATACTACTCTAATTCGTCTACTCAAGGCACACCCCCCACACACATTCAGTACACCATATAGCTTGGCTAAATCTTAAATGTAAAGTGACCCATGCTAATGGAATGAATGACACCAGCCTAATGGTATATCAAATGGAGGCCTGTGGTATCTGACAGCCTCCCAGTACCTTAGCTTTACCCATGCATGCAGAGCTCTGTATGGACAGACTCATTTCCTCAGCTACATATGGTGATCCTGTAAGTAAAATAGTGAATGTAAAATAGAATAAGCAAAAATCTTACTGCATAACAAAAATCTGACTAAATAAAACAAAACCTTGGTAATAAGTGTCAGTAGAAAGAAAACTTGAAAGGGAATTAGCAGAGCAAGCATCTGCACGCACAGTGTAAGGAAGAATGTACTACTGTATTAGTGGACAGTGTAAAAATGAAGATTCATCTGTAGGAGACTAAATAGTTTGAAATAATTCAATAATTAGTTTATAAATTAACCTGTAAATAGTTTCAAATTTAAAGAATTTAATTAAATCACATTATTGGTAAATTACAGCAAGTGCAACAATATGTGCATTTGTATGGTATGATTTGATCCCCTGTCAACCCATTTCTTATGGGGTTTCTTTTACTTTCCAATAAGGCATCAAGGGTTAGTCTATTGATTGAATTTTGTTATTGCAAGTTTGTACTAATTCATGGACAAATTTATTTGTAAAATTAAATAAACGTATGGAACTGTTTCATAGAATGGTTACCCTTAGCCTCTTACATCTCTTGTATTGTGTTTTCTGACCAGTCAATGTTAAGTTAGTAAAATAAATACACAAAAAAGAAATTGAATGCTTTTGTTGTGAAAGCTACGTTGGTATTATTGTACGTTAGTACAAAACAAAAAAGTATTTGATAAATGTTTAGTAAGAAAAGAAATATAGGTAAAAAGTGTTGATACTAAAATTATTAACTACTTGTATTCTAGACACCGTGAATATACGTTTTTTTTAAGTAAAATAGAAATAAAAACCCATGTGAAATTTTAAGCCTCAATTTCTCATTTTTGTAACGGTGACATTTGATCTCTATGTATAATGGAAACCAAAGAAGTTGTAAATTAACTTTTATACAGATTGAAACAGTTTCTTAAATTACTTTTAAATTATTAATATGTATTAAATGATTCTGTTTCCAGATATTTTTTCTCTAGACGAATATTATTTGGCTTAGCATTTTCTTGCCTGGGAGATGCACTTTTGATCTGGCCTCAATACTTTGTACATGGAATGGCTGCTTTTGGAGTTGCACAAGTTATGTATACTTCGGCTTTTGGTTTTACTCCTTTCAATGCAACGTTAGGAGTGGCTCTGTATTCGCTTTGTTCAATAGGTACTCATTCAAATCTATATAAATTTACTCAGATATAAACATAATTTCATATAGAACTGAGCGTATGCTTAATCTTGAAACTTTTATGAATTTTCAAATAAAATTGATATTTTTTCTGTCTACCTTTTTTAAAATTTGGTGATGTAAGGAAGCCATGGTAAAAATTAAACAAAGATCATTGGTGTATTATCTGTTAATCTGAACAGCTATCTTATTTGGGAAAAATCTAAAAATTATCAATTATCTCCAACAAACAGCTATTATTTTATACAATATTTGCTTCTTCAATAGCTTGAATATGCTAGCAAGACTTTCACAAATCCATGCCACACGCAAACATGGCTTTAGCACTACTTCTCTGGTGATAATACTATTCTTTTGCTTTATTCTACTTTATGGTAAGTGATTACTAGTCAGTATATACTTTATTCCAATTGGCTGCTAGAGCCCTTCCAATGCTAATATCTCTATCTTCAATGTTACTGTTAAGTCTATTTTTAAATCACCTATGCGATGTTTTGTGAGCTAATAATTACAAACCCATGGGGATCAAAAAGGACATTTCATGAAACAATAATGACTATGTTTCAGCTATTGCAGTTTTATTACCAGGCTTAAGCGGGGTGTTACTCATTGGAGTGCCAGTCTACAGTATGCTACTGGTAACCACAGTGTGGAGAGCGATTGCTAGAGTTCAGTTCTTTCAGGTAACCAAAAAATCTGATTCTTGCTAAGTGAAATGTATTTTGTTTTGGTACAAAATGTGTGGACGCTAAATTTTAAAATTTAATTTATAATTATTTGTATTAATTATTTATAATTAATAAAAACAGATGTATAGGAATGGACTTTTAAACAGGACTATATATGATAAAATATGTGGTCTTTAATTAATATACATACACACAGTTTGAGGCTGCATTTGAAGTTAGCAAAGAGTCATGAATAATGATGAACAGCTCAGTCCCATAAACAAGTTATCTGTAACACCTATGCTATTATAACGTAGACCTTATATAACAAACAATTAAAATTTGTGCCCATCTTAATTATGCTAAAATATTAATTTTATAGGAATTGTGGACTTGGACCAAATTGTGTTCCTGTGTGGGAGGAATAATGTGGGCCATCTCAGATGCTCTCATTGGTTTTAGTCATTTCCATCAGCCAATTCCCTACTCACAGGTAAAATAAGGAAAAAATGGTTAAATAATAATTAACTAGTGTAAATATTGAACATGGATTTATTAATATTAATAAATCAATGATAAACATAACCTTAAAAACTTTTTTTTATTTTAAGGCAAAAAACACACTGAGGCTATTATCGCCTCCCTAAATGTAAGTGTTAAGTGTGTGTTAGACTCAGGTACTGCGATGGAAGTCTAAATCCTCTCAATAGGTGCTGCTAGTCTGTACCCCCCTCTGTTGAGTAACCTTAAAGAAATTATATAACCTTAAAAATAATTGCAGTATGCAGCTATCTCACTGATATGATAAAAATGAATTTCTAAAAGTACTTTACTTTATCTTACCCTTTTACAATTCTAATTTCACTATCATGATCAGCAAATCAATTACATCATCATAAATCTACATTTATTAGGATTTTAGTCTGTCAAATTACAGTATACTGAAAATGTGAAAATGAACCCTGCTGCCATCAAATCAAATTTATTAAATTCAATGGATTTTGAAAATTCAAGATGCTAATTTATGCAGTTTTAATGCTAATTATGATGGTGGAATCAGATTAAAAATAAATTTGAGTAGTCACCATTTTGAAATGTTTGATTGAATTTTGCTGGTTAATGAACTTGCCTAAGCTATTGCCATAATCTATTTTTGTACCATGTCTGAATTAAACAAGACTAAAACTTTTAAACGCTCATTTAGCATGAGCGTGCTAAAACACACATAAATTTTAACAACCTTTTAAGAAATGATCGATCAGGATCGGCGCTCATTTCATAGGGCTATGCTTACCATGACTGATGCTCCAACAGCTAATTTTTCCAATAGAATTTCGTTAATAAGAAATGTTTTCTTAAGTATTATAAGTACGATAATGATTAGTGGCTTGTAAAACTGATAACACTACTTTTTATTTAAATAAAACTATTTTATAATTAATTGATTGCAGGCTTTAATAATGGTGACGTATTATGCTGCTCAGCTTGGCATTGCATTGAGTGTTGTTGACTGTAAAGCTGATTATGAGGCTCGTATAGAAGCAAAGCTGAACTCAGCCAAATTAGCGGCTAAGTCTCGTCAAGCTATTCCTCTCCCTGTAGTCGTTGGTCAAGTGGACTAAGGACATTGATTTTAGGTAAAATTTGAAACATATCTCACTTTATATAATAATCGTAAAGGTTAATAGTTCTATGAACAAAAAGTATTTTAGCAACTGAATACATCTACTGTTGTTAAATTTACTTATATAATATTACAAAATCTTATTTTATTTTTCAGTGCATTTGATTGCTCAGAGCCCTGCCAGTAGCATGCTCTGGCCTCAATATTCCAAAGGAAGTGAAGTCTTTCAATTCGAGTCTTAAAAGTCTTGGAGTTATGATTATTAAAATGTTATATAGCTACAATTCGTTTAATGAATATGACTATCTATATTGTGTTTTGGTTGGTCTTCCTGCATTATATTTATGAAAGAACTTTTAGGCTTGGTAATCACAACAGTACCGATGAAAACAGTAAGGAGGGGTGGCCACTAAATGCAGAGTAGAGTGAACTACGCATTCAAAACCTAGCTTATATTGTTTTTAATGTGTGTGGCCACTGAAAGCGAAATAGAGCTGAGCAGAGTCGTATGGTTCTGCGACACTTTCAGTGACCTCACGTTAAAAACTATGTTAGGTTTTGAATGAGTAGTCCACTCCGCTATGCATTTGGTGGCCACTTGGCCTGAGAAACAATAATTATGTAGTAAAATGTTTATTTTTCAACCTAAAATTTAAAACAATGACTCTTATTATGTGTTTAAAGCTAAGACAACACTTGAATTTCTCATGGCTTTTAGTGCAGCTAAATTCAAAAATGGCCATATTTGTGTTTCCAAATGAGATCAGCCTTTGGAAAAATAAAAAAAAAATTAATGTTTTTGTGTAGTTGTCTATTTGTGGTAATTAATTCTTTCAAACATTATAAAATTTTATGTAAGGTTAGATTATTATAAATGTACAATATTCAATTAGTCATCCAATAATAATAATAATAACAGTTTGGTTTATAATAATTAATTCACTGTCTAAATGCATTATTTTTAACAAAAAGAACTGAATGTAGTGTAATAAAAATCCACTACTACTTACAGTAGTAGGTTGAGCAACATGTTTTGAAAAAGCTGCTGTAAAATGAAAATGGGTAATAGCAGAATCAAATGTAAATGATTTCAATACATACTTGCCATCATGACTCTTGCCACTTCTTCGGCCTTGTTTATTTTTACCAGTGTCAATTTCTTAAGGGGTTTTCATTATGTTTTTTCAATATAAATAGAATGCAAATATCGGCTGAATCTGACATCAATAATTGTCCAATATTTCCAGACCAATAATTGTCAAAATTTTTTAGAAAACTTGTTTTTTTAAGTATTTTAGCTTTTATCCCTAAAAATTTTATAAAATATGTGACATTTGAATAATAAAAAAAAATTATTACTGACAAAATGATCATATATTCTTCAAATATCACCGATCAATATCATTAAAAAAATGTGATATAGTTTGAGACAGATGCAATTAATTTGACATCATTGTTCCTCTCTCTAATTTGAATACCAAGTAATAAAAAAGCCTGTTAGTGATTTAATTTTAATGAATTTAAATATAATGCAGATGGAATAACCTCTAACAATAATTATTAATTTTTTTATATACCATATTGTATTTATTGATAGATGAATTAATTAATTGTATAAGTATTTAAATGGGTTTCAACTCCAGTGAATTAGACAATTTTTACAATCCATATTATATTGTTATCTAATTTTAATTAAAAATTTGTGATCTATAGTTTAAGTTTTACAAGTTACTAGGAAAAAACAGTATAGCATATATTAAGAAAATCTTACAAAAATAATAATCTCCTTTAAACTATCTTTTGAATTATTACTTTATTCTAATATATTTATGTTTCGAGATATGTTAACATTGTTTATTCTATATTAAGTAATCGTAGTGCCTCTTCTTCCAAAATTACTAAACTAGATTTTAAGTCTAGTATTCCAGTCTGTAAAATGTACATCTTCCTAGACTAAGAAGATAACATACTCTTCTTTATATATAATGTTATTTTAATAAGTATAACTACAGTATGCAACGTTCTGGTAGTCAGAGATAAATCCTAGTTCAACACCCTGTTCAATGGTTAGAACATAAACATTGACACTTGCATAAAACCACAAGTGACAAAACACCATGTGTGGGAGGGTGGCAGGCCTTGTAGTGACAAGCATTATTATGTTTACTTGTACCTACATTAATAATCTAATATCACATAACTGGGCCTGCAGACTGGATAATTTGCCATTGATGCAGATAGTAAACCTTTCTTATTATGTCTAGGAAACCTGATAGACTAAAAAGTGAAATTTATCAATAGAATGTAGAAAAACAATCTTAATTGGTTTTGAGTGTGTTTAGTTAAAGAAATTTCAAATTTTAAAAATGTATATTGGTGCTAATAAACCATTATTTTGATTGGTTGGAAAGCCCTACTACCATAGGTGAACAATATTTTTTGTGTACCTGCATTAGTAACTCCTTCACACCAAGAACATGCTAATGTAACAAAACTTTGTCAACTACACATTTACAAAATTATAACATATAAAAAAAGCATATAATCTTGTGGCCTTTAAAATGTTGAAACTTTTGTATTGTGTTTGTTATATACAGTATCCCAGGCACAATTTTGGAAATTAATTAACAAGAATGTAACAACACTTCTGAACTTGACAACAAAAATAAATAAAGAAGTGAAACATTAATAAACCAAATGAAATACTTAATATTTTTCATCATTTTTGAACAGCTGACAAATTTAGCAAAACTGACCTTTTAAAATTTAGTCTGTGATATAATTTTTCATGCAAAGTTATGTTGAAAATGATATATATTCAATATAGCATTCAGTGGTATATTAAAAATTTCATAATAACTTAAGGGCAGTTTCCACATGATACTTACGTCAAGAGATGATTCATTATCACTTATATTAATTCATAAAATTTGAAATGGCTCATTCATCCATTACATTATTGTGATCCCAAGTATTTCTCTTTGTATAAATATTTATCACTGCATATACTAATAACAAGATAAATAATAACAAAGGTATAGGTATAAATGAATATATGTTTGTTTACAAATATAGTAAGACTTAAATATACATTTTCTAGTTAAACTATTCGTAATTACTCTAATTACTTCTTTAGGCTGGGTGGTCACCAAATGCGGACAGACTATGCATTCAAAACTGAATCTATTATTTTTAATATAAGTGTAGTCACTGAAACCAAGCAAAGTTACTAGGCTCTGCTTCACTTTCAGTCACTGAACTTACATTAAAATCAATAGATTCAGTTTTGAATGCATAGTCCACTCTGCTCAGCACAACTCCGCTCCACACTTGGTGACCGCTTGGCCTTAAAACTTGTGTTCTATACTATCATGTTTATGGATGATCAACTAAAATATCCCATTATTAGAGTAACCTATGTGGCTTGGCGCATTGCCCTTGATCGTCATAAAACTTTTATAAAAGATAATAAAACCCTAAAAAAAATAATACATCAATATTTTAAGAGTAAATTTTTTGATGCAATACAAAAAATGATTTCATTGCAAAATCTATTTTGGAGCAATGCAAGATTGTAACTTTAATAAGAAAGGCAATTAAAACAGACACATAAAATATTTATAGCATTGCTTAAAACCTAAAGAGGCTCTTGATTAAACTTTAGAACAGACATCATTATAAAAAATTCAAGGGATGCATAAAAGTTTGAACTCTCTCAACAGTCGAGACTGTATCTCCAAAAACCATCCCAAATAATGTGCAAGCAATCATAGGCTAATGTGAAATCTACATAGAATTGCATATTTCGAGTGGTCATCTACAGTAATATTATCTTTTAATGTCAGAAATTAAAAATATATATAGTGTGTTTGTGTGTGTGTGTGTGATCATTTTCTGTACTTTTAATATTACTTAGTGACAGGTTATATAAAAATTGATGTTTTAAACTAGACTTTATTCTTAGATTATCATAAGAAATGTTGTGTGATAATTAATAGTATTAGTAGGAATTTATATAAAATTTAATTTTTAAAGATTAAATGAGAAGTGATAATGTAAACTAGACAAAGATTTTTAACCTACTTCTTTGTGTGTTAAAATGACATCTTCTACCTATAACTTAAATATAAAGAAATAGCCTAGTGATAGTTAATCTAATCAATAAAATACTGAAATTGTGATTTATATATAATCCTTTGTTTATTTGTTCATCTTTCATAATTACTTCCTAATTAAGTTCTTTCCTTTTATTGCTTTTAAAAGCGATGGTTATTAAGTAGGAGTATTGCTGCCAAGTTTGTTTAACATTTGAAAGATCAGTGCAGTTAAAAATACTAGTTCAGTTCCAGTAGTGGACTGCATATTAAGTTTTTTCCAACCTTTTATAAGGATTTGGAGTTTAACCACCACTAAATCAATAGTAGTTTGCTTGGGTTCATGTAAATTTTGTTAAAACAGAAGCTATATATAAAAGACAATTTTGTACATTTTATTTTCATATGTGAGCCACTCTAAAATAAATCTGATTATCTCTGGCATACAACAAAAAAGGATCATCATTAATATTAAATTGCTAATTTTAAAATGTGTTGCTGACTTTCAGTCAAATCCTGTTTGTTTCAGAATCCTGGAACAAAATAAATTAATCTTAATCATGTAATATTTGATTAATTCTGAAGGTGTAAACATATTTTAGGTTGATTTGCACTATATGCAGTATAATGTGCTTCTGTACAGTCTGCATCAATCTTAAAACTCGGTTTCAAACTTTTGAACGTTTTATCAAGTCAACTATATTATCAATTTTATTTCTTACAAATAATTAGATTTAATAGTAAGTATATTATTTTGTAAAGTAATATAAAATTGAGAAACATGAAACTAGAGAAAAACAATTTGAAAAGCTCAAATCAAGTTTATTTCATGTCCATGGATAATAATTACTAAATAATATATTGCCTAATACAAAGTAAATGAACAAATACATTCTTAACAACTTGCTTTCTAAATTGTCAGGTCTACTGGTGAGCAAAAACACTTTCCAAACACTTTTCATATTTTCATTAGGTTCAATAACATCAAATCGACCATTTCGATTAACTTCACTTTTTATAAATTTTTTTGATAAAACATCAAATGGCTTGTCTGTAAATGATTGCTGGTAAAACACAGCAAGAAACCAGTAGAGCACAGGACTTGATGATGCCAACATTCTGGTTGTCACTTGTACATGTATACAAAACATACAAAATAATGATAAAAATACTATATGGACTAGATACACAAAAACAACCGAATTTGTTATGTAATTAACAAATATCATATTAGACTTATGTTTAAACCCTAAAGTTAATGCAATGATTTTATTCTCCTTTAATACAACTAACGATTTATACAGAACAAGAATGATTATTGGTGATGCAAGAAGAAAATTTGGCAGTTGTTTCCACTGATAATAACGTAAAAATCCAACGTGCCAATAGTGATCTTGTACGTATGAGTAAGGTAATGGTAAAGATGTGTTACACCACGGAGGAATAACATCCCTGGGAAAACAAAATTATTTAGTCTTCCATACTGTTTAACAGCATCCGAAAAGATTTCCTCACTGCCAAAACAATATACTGAATAACCATATAACTGGAATAATAAAAATGGAGCTAAGGAGATTAATGACATCAAAGAAAATGGAATCAATGGTAATATAGTTTTAGAATTTATACAGTGTTTTATGTAGAAATGTGCAATAAACCCCAAATTTAAAATCCCATTCGAACGAGTTGCACAAGATAAACCAAAACAGAAACATGCAATAGGCCACTTTTTTTTATCAAATAAAAAAAGCATGCCTGAAAAACTGAAAAATGCAAAACAACTTTCTGAATAAAAAGCTGTGAAAAATATACTAGCAGGATTGACACAGTAAAAAATGGCTGCTTTATAAGCAATAGTTTTACTTTTAAAAATAACTAATGATATCTCATACAATACACTTGCAGATTTAATAAAAAAAATCAAATTTATTAAAAATGCTGAGAGTATTAATGACGAATTATAATTAATCAGTTGTTTAACCAAGGAATATATAATCAATGATACTATTTTAGTCAGTAAAGGATATAATGGGAAAAATGCAAGTGTGTTTTCATATGTGTAACCATGTCGTGAAACGTGAAGGAAATATTGTGCATCCCACCTAGTTAAACCACCTAATAAACAGTTAATTAGCCAATCTATATTGGATAGAGGTTCATCAATCTTTGGTGTTGTAAATACATCAGGCTCATGGTCTGGTAGGATGCAGTTAGATAAACTGGACAGACCAACATTAACGATGCGTGAACTAAATGCAAACCAATATACTTTTTCTTTCAGGCTATATGGCATTTTATGTTCATCAATCTTTGTAATGGTATATCACACTCCACACTCTTCAACCTGAAATAACGTAAATAAAACAATTATTTTCAAATTGCAAATAATAATGCATATCACAGTCTGCTTAAGCCTTAAGGAGAGATTGGCTTGAGTCAGGGCAAGTTCTTATACCAATAATTTTTTTTATCTTGTATTAATGTATTATGGTATGGAATAATTACAGAGTAGTCTTATTCTAAATATGGTGGCAACATTACTAAAATGTAAATCACAGTGAAGTAACTTCAATAGTTTTATACGATGTATTACATTAAATTAATCAATTTTCACAGGTATTTGTTTAATTAAGAGACTTTTATTTTCATATTACTATAGGCCTATAGTCTACTTACTTTTGTTCTATAAATTATTTTATTATTAAATTTAACAATATTAACTTGCAGAACATTAAAATCAGAACATAAGTTACAATTTTATATAATTTTTAACAGAACTATTTCATTATGTCACATTACTGTTTACATTGCATGGGGCACTATGGCCACAGTCAATTTACTAGCACACGAAAAGTATTACTACTCTATAAGATAGATGTTGTAATGCTAATTAGATCAGTAACATAGTATTAGTTAGGTCTTCTCCGTTTTTTTTTTTTTTTTTTTTTTTTTGTACAGTATTTCAGCAAATTGATAGCCTACTTTGAATTAGTGTATAGTCAGTTTATTGATTTTACAAAGCTGTGGCTGTAATATATCCGACATTCAAATGCTAACTATGTCATTTATATAGTTGGGCATATTGGTTCATTTTTTTAGATATATTTTTCTTTTTTTCAGTGTTAGGCTACAATAATTTCCACAAAATGATACCTTTGATTTTTATTAAAACTAAGTTTTCAGAACTTTTGTCAATTTTAATAATTTTTGCACCAAAATGCTTTATTATATGTTGAATACTAATAATCCAGATATTTATGCAGTATAGGTTTTTTTAAATCAAAATCAACCTGCTTATTTAGGCTTACCATAATCCAAAATATAAAAGTGCAGAAACAATGGGAAGTTATAAAAAACTTAAAATAAAAGTGATTGAAAATAAATAATAAAAATATGTATTTTTAAGTTTAGAACTAACTCAGTTTGATTGTCGAGCATTTAGGACCTACTTCAGAACCTAACTCGACTCGGATGCTGGGTGTACTCGGATACAACCTAAACTCTGTGTTTTTAATTATTAATGAAATATGTGTTAATAATGATAAAAAAATTTTTTTTTTTTTAAATACAAAGAACTTTAGCTCTACCTTGACTTGGTTGTTAGGTGTTTAACTCAACTAACAGTTATTTTGTGGTTATATAACTAGTATTCCATAAAAGCTACTACCCTATGTAACAAGTGTTACTGCGGCAGATATAAAGCTGTTGCTGTTGCTTTGTAAAAATGGATTTCAAAATATAATTCCCTAAAAAATGTCTAAAAATCATCATTTATCATAATAAATATAATCTGCAGGTTAATATTGCTCCACCAAATAATATAGCACATAATAAAACTAAAAATTCTTAAAATCATTACTTTTGTTTAGTCCCAAAAAGTCATAAATACTGGCTTCTTACTTTTCTATGTATTTATATACATTAAATACAGATTTTTTGTGAGGAAAAATCAAAATTAAATGGTTTCCATTAAAATCTTTTACATTTATCTTTAAATACATCTATCTTTAAAATAGATTTATCTTTTAAATTAAAGAGACACTGTTTATCTAATATCAGTGGCTGATTGCTTTATGGTCACGCTTACTGGAAAGGCCTAATAATGATTAAAAGGAAACAGTTGCTTTTGTTTAGATGAAAACTGATCTAATTATGTATGAAGAACTTAGTATATTCTTGGCACATGCAAGAATTTGACATCTTATGACAAGAATAACTATGGTAATAGTTAATTTTAATGTAAACACAGATATCCCTTTTTTTTAATAAATGAAAATAGACAACAGCCCTTGGTAAATCTGAGTTTTCAGGACTTGACAATTTTGGTAATTTTTGCACCAAAATGCTTTATTATATGCCCAATATTAATAATCCAAAATATAAAAATGCAGAAAGAACTGGAAGTTACATAAAAATGAAAATAAAAACCATAAAAATGAAAATAAAGAGACAAACATAACCTCAAAATGACTATCATGCGAAACTAGGAAACATGATTGTTTTCCATCGCGAAAAAATAATTAAATGCGTGTTATTAATAACAAGGATATATATATATATATATATATATTTAAAAATTCAGACCTAACTCAACTCTGTAGTTGGGTGTTTACTTCAGAACCTAACTTGACATTGACGTTGGGTGTTTAAAATGTGGTGGATGTTGGGTGTGTAGGAAATGTTTTTCAGTATGAAAATGATTAATGAAATATATGTTATAAATAATGAAAAATATTTTGTTTAACAAAAAGAAGTTCAGAACCTGACTCGGTTTTGGGGTTTAGCTCAGTTGTTGGTTATATAACTACTATTCTGTAAAAGCTACTAACCTTTGTAATAAATGTTACTGCGGGGAATATAAAGGTGCCACTTGCTTTATAAAAATGGACATCATAATCTGCTATAATAATCGCCATTTATCATAATAAATTTAATCTTCCACACATTAATATCTCTCTACAAAATATAGCATATAATAAAACCAAAAAATTTTTAAATTATTACTTTTTTAAGTCCTGAAAAGTCAGAAATATCCAATACTTATACTATACATTTATGCAGATCAATATACTGAGATAAATTTTACCTAACTTTACTCCAGAGTCCTGAGGTCTTACAACAGCCAAATAAATTCTCGGTATATCAAAAAAAATATAGCATTTTATATATTATACTCATTGTATCAGATCTACATCAAATTATAAATCCATTTTATTCATAATTTAAAATTATAAAATGTTAAATTGAAACAAACACTCTAAAACGAGATAAGATTATTAACATTTTTTTTTCACTACGCAGATACTTTACTTTGTTATTTGTTCAAGTGACTGCAAATTTTTCTTTATTAGGATATTAATTTACTAAAACAACACAACCAAACCTAGAGAAATCATTAAAATTAAATCAGATGATCAGATGAGTTACATTTTAGGTTATAGAACAATGAACTGAATGAACAAATTGGAAACAATAATTGAGTTCAATCCATTGGATGTAGAGGTGGGTAAGAAAACACCAAACTATTAAAAATAAACTGTTTTTCTATTAACGAAAAACAAACTGCTTTTCCAAACGGAAACAAGCAGTTTGATTTGGACTGGTTCGTGACAAGCAACAACAGTTTGGACTTCCCCACCACCTACATTCTATTCGAACGTTGCCGCAAACGCTAAAACTTTTTTCCTGCTATTTTCCTGCTAACTGTTTTCCTGCAAAAACCTCTTCTTTAACCTGTTATACTTTTCCCTCTATTTCAAAGTTTCTTGTTGCAACGTAGTAAAGTAAGAACTGTTTGGGCCTTGTCAAAGTTTATCTCTATTTTGTTGTGAGTTGTTTGAAAGTTTTAAATGTAAAATTTGTTGTTCAAACATTTTTTAAACTGTAAAAACAGCCCTAATTGTGTTTTATATTAGTTTTTCTCCGTAGTTTACTTTGTGTTTAGAAATTTAAAAATATTTAGTGGACAATTTTGAAAGTTTTCTTTTACTTTTTTTATGTTTTTAGAATTAAGTGCATAGTTTTTAATTATTTATTGGATGTGTGGACTTTTTAAAATTCACAATATCTACTCTTGTATATATCTTGAATAATTTTAGGTTATTTTAGAACTTTTTCTAAAATTTTACGAAATATAGGCTACATCTCAACATAATTTGTAAGCAATCTGTGAAATACTGAGTCCATTTGAAGAAATGACAAAATCAATGAGTGGTGAGAAGTACATGACTGGGAGCTCAGTAACTGTTGTCACTAGATACCTGAAAGGTATTTGTGAAAAATTAGAAAAAATCAGTATTATGATGCAGCAAAAAACGTTATTAAATCTTTAAAAAGTGAACTTAACGAAAGATTTAAAAAGATTGAACAAAGTAATACCTTTGCTCTCTGTACACTATTAGATCCGAGGTACAAAAGTCATGTTCTTCAGGACCAGTCAGCCTTAGAAGAATCCAAGAAAAAACTTCGTTATTTAGTTGTTCAACTAATTGAAAAATATAGTAAAACTAGCTGTAGTCCAGTTACACATCAACCATCAACATTTAAATCAGTTGTAAATCCTATACCTCTACAGAGTAGCATAAGTGCCTGGGAATTTTAAATGAAATAATGGCTGACAAGCATCCACAAACTATCAATAGTACAGCAAGAGCAATAAAGGAAGTAGACAGCTACATAAACGAAGACATTCTACCTCAGATAAATGATGCTGGTGAGAATAATTGCCCACTCAGTTGGTGGGAAATGCATCAACATATTTATCCTAATTTGGCAGAACTTTACAGGACCAGATGCAACATAGTTGCAAAGTCAGCTTTTCTTTTGCTGGTACACATTTAAATATAATTTTGTATATATGAGAATAACCTGTGAGAGGCTATTCTCAAAGGCTGGAAATCTGTTAAGTGAAAGATGGACACGATTAACCTCAAAAAAGGTAGAGATGATTATGTTCCTGAATGGAAATTCAGAAATGATAAAAGAATAACTTTTTATCATTGTTATCTGTGTTTAAAAGTGAAGAACCTATTTTTTGTGATGGAAAATATTACAAACATCTTACATTTTATTTTTATATGGAGCCAAATTTTCTTTAAAAACATTTGTTTTGTTAAATATGTTATTACAATAAACTTTATATTTTTTCTGTATTGTAAAATGGAAAACTTATTTTTTTGCTAATGCTAATGTTAATAACCTATCATTAACCTATAATAACCTAATGTTAATAACCTATAATTTTGTAACTATATAGAGCTAATTTTATTTAAACATATTTGGCCTATGTT